>JAKTUW010000012.1:0-163760 GCA_030556915.1 Wickerhamiella qilinensis
TCCCTGGATCGCCTAGCATCTCTGCTACCGGCTCTAATCCTGGTCAGCCCAGCGGATCCAGCTCTGGTTCTGTCACTGGCAAGCCCAGTGGCTCCGTCTCCGGCTCCGTTTCCGGCTCCGTCTCTGGCTCGCCTAGTGTCTCTGCTTCCAGCTCTGTTGCTGGCCAGCCCAGCGGCTCCAACTCTGGTTCCGTCCCTGGCTCGCCTAGCATCTCTGCTACTGGCTCTATTCCTGGCCAGCCCAGCGGCTCGAACTCTGGCTCCGTCCCTGGCTCGCCTAGCATCTCTGCTACCGGCTCTATTCCTGGTAAGCCCAGCGGTTCCAGCTCTGGTTCCGTCACTGGCAAGCCCAGCGGTTCCGTCTCGGGCTCCGTTTCCGGCTCCGTCTCTGGCTCGCCTAGTGTGTCTGCTTCCAGCTCTGTTGCTGGTCAGCCCAGCGGCTCGAACTCTGGTTCCGTCCCTGGCTCGCCTAGCATCTCTGCTACCGCTTCTAGCTCAAGCTCGCGTTCGGGTACTGTAGACCCTGTTTTCAGCAGTTCGGCGACTATGCCCACCTCTACTGCTTCCCAACAGCTAGGAACTTGCTTGGCTCCTGTATCTGGGTGTAAACCTACTACAATTGTCACTGCCACGACGCTCACAGCTGGGCCGATTCCAGGTGGATCATGCTATAAGACTTGCCAACAAAACTCGGCACTGCAGACAATGGCTGGTGCTGGTACTCAAGCAGATGCAGCCATTGCGGCAGCGGCCACGGCAGCAGTGAGCTCAGGAGGTGCTGCTGCATTCGCGGTCGCGCCTAGTCAGACAGCAGTACTTACTTCTGCTGCAGCTCAGGTCTCGTCCGCCGCGGCAAATGCCGTTGCATCCTGTGTGCCTGCGCCTCAGGCCGTGTCAAACCACCTTGCACCCGCTCTTGACTCGACGGCGGATACTATCAGTGCAGTGACCTCGTCTTTGAAAGATACTGACGATACTAACGGTGAGTTTGCCAGCCAAGTCAACGATCATTATTCGACCGTGGTACCGAGTTACGGAAAGGTCCTTGACACTGTCAAGCAGTGTCTAGATTGCTCTGACATTGCAGCGTTCAATGCAAAGATCAAGAACATGAATGATGCGCTTCAAGAGTTCAACGCGCTTTGTGGTGGCAGTATTCCCCTGCTACCGTACATTGACGCCTGTGTTCTGACCACAACGCAGACAATTGGCTGCAGCAGCACGCCCGTGCCTTGTTCTCAAAGATCCACGAGCCCTTCGACACCATTTACGAGTTCGCCCTCGCCCCTGACTTCATGGAACTCCGCCAAAGTCACCGAGCCCTCGGCATCTACTTCGCGGCTGCTGACTACTTCGACGCTGATCAGCGCATACTAAGCCAGCGAAGGCTAATTAAAGGTCCTCTCTATTTTTTATACCCCCAACTTAAGTTTTGATAGTTCAGCTTAGTTTTAATATCCTATTTGACAAACATGCCACTCTCCTCAAAGCTCACTATGATCGATAGTATCATCATCACTTGACCCAGGTTCACCCACGGGCCGGCAAGCTGCCGGGCTGACCAGGTTGATGGCATATATACACTTTTCTGCCTCGGAAACAGAAATAATTTGATCCGAAACACCGCAGCGAACACTAATGATGGAGCTCCGGACCGGACCGTTCCAACATTTGTCGCCGTTCTCGTACACTAGGGTGATCCCATCGGCAGACTCTTCTAAGCGACTATAACGCCCCAGAGTAGTTGCTTGGCCGTTACCACGCTGAGTGGCCTTGCCGAAATAGCACACTTCATAGTCGTATTCGCCATATTTGCTCTTGATACACGTGTGTCGCAGAGCCCGAAAAACGTCATCTTGGCCAAACGGCTCAAGCAGCGCCGACTCAGCCCCGTTAACTGAACGCTGGAGCTCCTCAACTCCAGTTTCAAGAGCTTGAGTCCGTTCGCGGGCCCTTTTGACAGCGAGCGGGACAGCTGGTACATTGTTGGGCCTTGTGCTGGTAGGGAGAAAATGGGCATTAACAAGTGCCTCGCGAATTCGACTGCCAATAGACCCAAGCAGAGATTCATCGCCTACTCCCGCACTGAAACAACCAGAGGAGCCTGATTCAATCTCGTCGAGAACTTGCAATGCCTCTCCAGAGACTCCCAAATCGTTAGCAGGCGGTAATGTTTTATCCACACCTTGAGCTACCAGCTCTTCCCAGCTACGAATGGCTTGCTTGACAGCGGGATCGTTGAAGTTAGGATTGTAATCCTTTTTCATGAGTTCAAGGATTTCGCTAAAACGATCTCTTGTTGACGCAGCCTCTACAAAGGCGGACTCGTAATTGGATACCAAGGCAAAGGCCCGCCTGAGAGTCGTCCGTGTCTGCTCAACTTTCTGTGCTATTTCAGGGTCCACGCCGTCTTCAACACCACCATGTTGACCCTCTAAACGCGTTAGCTCAGCCTGGGCTGCTTCCAGGGCCAAATTTTTGCTCTGGAGCTGAACTTTGAGCTCGGCAACCCTGTCCTCTTCCCCTTTTCTCTCAGCGCGTGCGCGCTCAACCAAGTCTTCACGGGCAATTAAACCCTGGCGGTGGACCGCAGCTTTCTTTTTTCGTTCCTCCTCGTACTTGCGGCTGATTTCATTGCAGCGGCTCGGACATACTCCAGGTGCTTCATCACTGCCATCACAGCAGAGATCATAATCGCAAGATCCGTCACCAACATAACGCGAAGGGATCCAGTTAGGTACGTGTCCCTTGTTGGAACAGTAAAAGCGACCTGATGGGCACGCAGCGGTACCGGGTTCGTCACTACCGTCGGGACAGTCACAGTAGTCGTCGTTGACCCGGTCGAACGGAATCTTGATAGACGGATCCGAAACGCAAGCAAAGTTTCCATCGCCGTCGGGCTTATAACGAGCCGCATCCTGCGGCGCCACACCGTGCGGGAGCTTTGCCGCGTGGGCTACCGACAAAAGAGCAACAACCGCTGCTTTCATGTGCCAAGCTGTCAATTCGCTGATTGCGATAGGGCAAGGTTCGTACCGTACAGGTCGGGGAAGAGCTCAGGGGTTTGATAAGTAGGCCCACGCTCGCACTAGACTAACCGGTGGTAACTGCTGGTGTTTTGATTTGATGTAGAAGCGCATAAGATTGGCAAAGAGCCTTATTTATCTATAGATAATAGTGATATGTTTTCCGCATCAGATGTGAATTGTGCCATATGGCCCTTGACGGGTAGGGGCGGGATTTCATTCAGGGCATACCGGCATTTCTAGTGCGAAGAAAGAGGGCCATAGCAGCCATTATGGAATCAATTATAGTGCGGTAGAGATATAGCGGTTGAAGTAAAAATAGCTCCACAAGTTAATGACTAGAAGTAAATGACTTCAAGTCGGAGACGCTGAGTACTTGACCGGGGGTGGGTGGTGTTGAGGGACATGGTCGAGTGGAACTTACTAAACCTGACCTTCTGCATGGTGGAGGACATTTTTACAATATGCGAGTTCCAGACTCCGGCAGATTCGGCGGTGCAGTCATTGCAAGCCTATCTTGGAGCTGGAATGCCCGCAAATGTGCGCCTTGGAGATATTCGTGACTCTGGGCTCGAAAATTCACCGTCCAAAGACGCCCAGGCGGGGCTTTTGCATGTGATCTCCACGCATGTCAAGCCTGAGCAGCTCGAGCTGGCTCAAGCTATGATAGGGGCTGTCTTCGAGTTTGGGGCTTCTTGGATATTGCTGGACGGCTCAGATAGAACTGCAGGAGAGATATGTTTGGAACGAGGTATTCAAAAACTATATGAGCTTTTTGTCCAGGCGGGCGTTAGGTCAGAACTGGTACTGCGAAAGCTTACTGAGGACTCCGACAACGAGGAGAGCTCTGTACATGAGCTTGAGAACCGGGACATTGGGGCCGTGGAGGACCTGCCTCGCAAAAGGCAGAGAACTGGGCCCACATCCGTGGAACCGGTGGCACGACAGCCTAACGCAAACCAGGCAGACTTTATCCGCGATAACCTCGAATACAAAGATGGCCAGCTGGTGACGTCCCAGATGGATGGCGTGATGATGGAATGGGAGCGGCCCGTGATGAAACGCAGTGCTGAGGTTGTGACCAGACGTGGTGGCAGCGTTCTCAACATCGGGTTTGGCATGGGCATTATCGACAGTTTCATCGAGGACCTGGGCCCCGGAACTCATTACATCTGCGAGGCTCACCCTGACGTATTGAACAAGCTGCGTGAGGACGGATGGTACGCCAAACCCAACGTAGTGATACTCGAAGGCTCGTGGAAAGACCGACTGCCTGAGCTCTTGAGCCAGGGCACGACTTTTGATGGTATTTATTATGACACGTTCTCTGAGCACTACAAGGACATGCTGCTGCTGTTCGACTACGTGGTAGGGCTCCTCAATTTCGACGGCGTCTTTTCCTTCTTCAATGGTCTGGGCGCTGATAGGCAGATAACATACGATGTCTACAAGCAGGTGGTCGAATTTGACCTTGCCGACTTTGGCCTCGACATCACCTACGAGTCGATGCCCGTCCGCCTGCCGAGTGGCACGTGGGAGGGGCTCAAGCGCTCGTATTTCTCGGTTTCCGAGTACATGCTACCAAAGGTCGTGTTCGCTACATAATCCTCGCCGGTATTGCTCGCTTTCGTTGTTATGCATGTGACCTAGAAGCGCAGGAGGGTGGGGGTGGTGGTGATCCGGCACCACGTAACTCAAGAGACTCAAGTGGCTCCCAAAGAGCTTTCTACAAGGTGGTAGCCCCAATAGTTGGCGCCATTTATTGCTGCTGTGCACACGCGGACTAGCCGTTCATGGGCCTAACTTTATGTACTTTCGATACTCACTCTCCTCTACTCCAGCCGCAGGCTCACGTATCTGCTGCGGCCGCTGCTGCTGACTGAGCCATGACTGAGCGAGGCGATGCGTATGGCATGTTGGGTAGTAAGTATTTCTTTCGTACCAAGGCGTCGGGTATCTTGCAAGCCGCTCTTTTACTTCAAGCATGCCGCAGAGCTTTGTTGACAGGGCGATGCCTTTGATACGGCCTGTGCTGGACTTTTTCGCCGAGAGCTCGGCTCTGGTGACCGGTGTCGTGCTTTTCGCTGGTGTTCTTGTTCTGCTTGTCGTTGGAAATGCAGTGCAGCAGGCTATTTACAAAATTGTGTACCCTCATCGCGTGCCAATTGTCCCCTACGTGTTTCCATGGATAGGTAGCGCGGTTACTTATGGTATGAATCCGTACAAGTTCTTTGAAGCCTGCCGCCAAAAGTATGGCGAGCAGTTTGCGTTCGTCATGTGTGGTAGGGTGATGACGGTTTACCTGGGACCGCGCGGCCAGGACTTCGTCCTCAACAGCAAGCTTGCCGACGTGAGTGCGGAGGAGGCCTACAAGCACTTGACCACCCCGGTGTTTGGCAAGGGCGTGGTGTACGACTGCCCCAACGCTCGGCTCATGGAGCAGAAGAAGTTCGCCAAGGCCGCGCTGACCCGGACTGCTTTCCAGAGCTACGTACCCAAGATTGTCGAGGAGGTGACCAACTTCCTGAATAGCAACAAACAGTTTGCGTCTGGCAGCGGCACGGTCAGTCTTCTCAACGTTACCCCAGTCATCACAATCTTCACCGCGTCGCGCACCCTGCTTGGCGACGAGGCGCGTGCTAAGTTTACGGACCACACAGCTAAGCTATACTCGGATCTTGACAAGGGCTTTAAGCCTTTGAACTTTGTTTTCCCCAACTTGCCCCTCCCATACTACCGGGCTCGTGACGCGGCACAGCGTGAAATCTCAGGCCAGTACATGGAGGTGATCCAGCGGCGGCGCAACGAAGAAAAGGGCGAGATCCACGAGCGTGATCTCATCGACGCGCTCATGCACAATTCCACTTATCGCGACGGCGTCAAGATGACGGACCAGCAGATTGCCAACTTGTGCATTGGCATTCTCATGGGTGGCCAGCACACCTCGGCCTCGACATCTGCCTGGGCCATGCTACATCTTGGCCAGAAGGCGGAATACCAGCAGAAACTGTTCGACGAACAGATCGAGGTGTTAGGCAAAGACGAAAACGGCCTTCCGCATTCGCCTACCTACGAGGATCTACAGGAGATGCCTCTACTCAATGCTGTGAT
Organism: Wickerhamiella qilinensis; assembly: GCA_030556915.1. Taxonomy (NCBI): domain Eukaryota; kingdom Fungi; phylum Ascomycota; class Dipodascomycetes; order Dipodascales; family Trichomonascaceae; genus Wickerhamiella; species Wickerhamiella qilinensis. Next base: position 6,137 of record JAKTUW010000012.1, read on the forward strand.
CAAGGAGACTTTACGTCTTCACTCGCCGCTGCACTCTATTTTCCGGAAGGTCATGAGTCCGTTGCCCATCCCGGAGACACCGTACACCGTCCCGAAGGACCATTACGTGCTGACGTCGCCGGGCTATGCCATGCTTTCTGACCGGTATTGGAAAAATGCCGGTGACTTTGTCCCTGAACGTTGGCTGAACGCGGACGAAGTCAAAGACGCTCCTGTCGACGTGGTGGACTACGGCTTTGGCGAAATCTCGAAAGGCGCCTCCGCGCCTTATCTTCCGTTTGGCGGTGGCCGACACCGCTGCATTGGTGAGCAGTTTGCGTTCGTGCAGCTGGGCACTATTCTGTCTGTGATGGTCCGCGAGCTTCGCTGGACTTTGACTGACGGCAAGATGCCCCACGTGGACTATGAGAGCATGGTCACGCTGCCCGAAAAACCTGCATATATCACCTACATCCGTCGCACCTAGTTAACTTCGATGTACCATTAATATTTTGTGCCCTAGGACGCAGTGATAGGCAACAACCGTCCTTTGTATTCTCTATGTGTGCTCTATATGGCCTGTTAGTCTGTTACAGATACGGCGTCAAGTCCGTCTGGGTGTATGTATGTATATCCGCTTGTGCGTCTGCCTGTTTTGTCAGCTTCATGGAAGAGAAGTTGATAGCCTTCAGAGACGAGGTAGTGCAAGCGTTTCGGCGGTCGGAAAATGAGGCGCTGAAAGTTAGGGTAGAATTGCTAGAGTTGCACAAGACCGTTGTCCAGGGAACCGAACAGGCTTCTGAAATCAAGAACCAGCAGCGTCGCGGGCGGTATGCTATGGATCACCGGTCTAATATGCCCGGATACTGGGACGAAGTATACGAGGCCACGCGGCCAGATGCCATGTTTAAGGAGCACGTTAGCAGCTATAATGTGAAGCGCAGACCGTCTGTGCTCCCACAGTTGGCAATGTCGGGCCCATCGTCTGAGGTTGGTATCCCTCCTCTCAGCGGAGGGCCCAGTTTAGGTATGGACCCGACGGCCGAGTTGGGAGACCTCTACTAGAGGCATGGCGAGAAGCGCAGAGATATAGGAATGAATGTATGACACCGCTAATAAATACTACAGGCGGCTACAGCGAAAGTGGCAATCGAGTAATAGGAGCGACGGGAGATGCTTAGCTTCTCGGCTATCAGAATTGCACCAGACAGGCGCCGGTTTACTCGGCGCGAATTACTCGTTTTCTCGTCTTGAGAGATAAAACTATATACAGGCAGGATGACTGTCTCGGCAACATATTGACTGCTAAGATCTGCCCAGACTACATTTCTGGCCAAGTAAGCACTTCAAAGCAACGCTGGGGGGTTTGCTGTTGTGGGCATTGCGAAATGTCACTGCGAGTATATATGAAAGTTGTTAAATGCTGTATGTGCGAAGTGCTCTACAGATACCGTCTAAGGAAGTAGAACGCTGTTAATGCGAATATGATCATGAGGCTAACCATGGTACAGAACCATGCCAGATCCTCGCGGAACTGTCCAGGCACGATCACGTTCATGCCCCACAGCCCCGTGACGATATTGATTGGCAGCAGGATACTACCCAAAACAGAGAGCTTATTCAGTAGGCTGTTCATTGTTGCGTTGGAAAGATTCATGTCAATATTTAGTTGGGCCAAATAGTTCGAGTGGGAGCGCGCCAGCAGTTTCTCATAGTGATTCAGAGACTGGACCATGGTCACCAAGTGGTCCTGGATATCACTGAGATATAAAGCGATCTCATTGCGTGACGAACCGCTCCATTGCTCAGTTACGCGCTTGGAAAATCCCTTGATTACGTCGGCTTTGTTGCCAAGGAGGCCCAAAAGGCCCATGACTCGCTTGCGCGAGTCACCAATCCACCGCAACATATCATTTTTTTGGCGCCACTCGCGGGTGGCAGTTGACATGCTGCTTGACCGTGTGGACCCGCGGGTGGACTCATCATCATCGCTGTCGCTTTCAGAATCAGAGCCCCGCTGCATGTTGAGGATTTTGTCGTCGATGGTAGTGACGTCTTCATCGATGGCTCCTATCATGGGGGCAAAGCCATCTGTGATGTCGTCGATCAGGGCGTAGCAAATCCAGTCCGAGGTCAGGTTAAGATAGTCACGTAGCAAGCGAATGCGGCGGCGAACATTGATTGTATGAGGCGTAGGTGCGTAATGGATTGTGATGACACCCGTCTGGAATACAATGGTGTAAACAGGCAGCGGCTCCAGCTTCTCGGAGAAAAACTTGGGGCCATGCGAAGAACCCGTGCTCGCCACCGACCGGCGGTCCGAACGGTGGTCAGAAACAGAGCCACGGCGACCACGGCGACGCGGAATCTTGCGGCGAACGTCAAAGCTGGAGAAGCAGATGAAGTAGTAAGAATGGAACAGCTCGACCTTTTCCCGAGTTTCACGCAAACTGATATCTTCAGTGGTGAGCGGGTGGATGCCAAAAGCTTTGGCGAGCACTCTCAGCTCATCCTCGGAAGGATTGAGAACATCGAGCCAGAAGGGGGCAAATTCGGAGCTTGCTGCTGCCGTAGATTCAGGGGTCATGCGATCTTTGCCCGCTTCTGAGCCGGCAGTCGGGCCGGCCCCCGAGGCGTTAGTCCCTGTGCCACTCGGGACAGACGACATGGGCTCGCCCTCCATACGGGCCCTGTGGGAGAGCGTGTCCGGGAAGGTGCGAGGGCTGCCTGTGGGCGTCGTAGTGATGTGAGGGTCTCGGGAGTGGTCGCGGCTGCGGTCTCGGGAGTGGTCTCGAGCGTGGTCCCGTGCCCCCGCGTCCAGATGCTCATCTTTCGATAGGTTCTGCATTTCCGCTGCCGCCTCTGCAGGCGACGGGGCATGGGGGTCGGCCATGGCGGCAAGTGTCGGCGCTGCCCCAGGAATTGTGGTGATAGGCGCCAGGCCCAAGGCGGAGTTCCCCAGGCCGGAGGGCGCCACAGACGGAGCACGACTGCCGGCGGGACCGCCGACCACACTGCCCACACCGCCACCGGGGCCCATACGCCGGCCGTCGTCGTAGACCGGGTGGAAAAGGTCGGAAAAGTCCTGGCCGGGCTGCAGGAGCCCCGAAATAGACGGGGAGTGGATTGTGGCTGGGAGATCGTCGCGGAAATATGTGAAGCGGTAAGCCTCCTGGCGGGCCTGCACCGGGGCAGAGTTACCGCCGCGAATGACGTTGCCCGTATGCCTGTTGCGCTTGGTCCAGGGCACGAAGCGCGGGGGCCGAAGCGGGCCGCCCTGTTCGGCCTCGTTGACGGCGTAGCGGTCAGACTGGGCGGCGGCGGCTTCGGAGGCGTGGTACTCTTTGTACTCTTCCAAAGCAAACTCAGAGAGCACGCCAATGTCGGGCCACACCTTCTGGCCCGACGTTCGCCGCACAGACACATCTTCTCGCGGGCTATCCAGGGGCATGCAGACGTCATCGATGGTGGAGTCGTCGTCCGAGTGGCGCGAGGACGGTTCCGAGTTGAGCGATTCGGTGTCGCCGTCGGCGTCGCTACCCGCGTCATATTCGAGAGCGTCGAGGTTGAGGCCAATGATATCCTCGTCATCGAGCAAGTGCTGGCGCGCCGAGCCGGAGCCGGAGGTCGAGCTGCGGCGCAGCCAGCGGCGCACAAATGCGGCCGAGTTGCGGCCGCGGCTCGTCGAGTTGTTGCGCGACGCGTCCGGGTCGGAGCCCGACTCGGACGGCGAGCGCGCGGTCGCCGGGGCGAATCCCTGGCCGCGGAAACCGTCTGCATGTCGGGGCACGGACATGCTCATGGCGCCATAGTTGTTGGGCTGGTGCGATGTGGAGCCGGGCGGGAGACCGCTGAAAGTCGGGCGGCGTCTCCGTTGCACCATCGTGGAGAAATAGAGTTAGATTGCCCCGCGATGACTGCAGGAGGAAACTCCAGATCTGTGCCCCCCTGCCCGCTGCCGCGGTTTTTCTGGCCGTCGTGCAGGCTGCAGCCGCTGGGAGGAGGAGCAATCTTTTAGGTAACGCCCCGCGCGCGCGACTCGCTGTGGAAGGGCCGCCGGATAAGCCGCATAGCCGGCTCGCACCGACGTCTCGCGGTCAGTAATGCTCGAATTGGCCGTCACGGCTCACCGTGCCGCCCCAATAGGAGTAGCCCACAGAGGTGGTAACAAACTAGCATTCTTTAGAGCGTTATGGTATAACAATAGAACCAAGCAAGGGCCAGGGTCGCACATGTACAGCGCCGCAGCTTGGCAATCAAGCCTAGCAGGGCTAGCCGGATCAGTCCCATCCATCTGCAAGTGTTATGCAGGCAGGCAGGATTTGATGACGAGCGAGCCTGAAAGCCAGGGCTGCAAGTGGTGGTAAAGTGCGCGCCGCACGCCGCGCGCCTTGGGTTATATACTCGGAGAACTTGAAAACATTGGAGTCAGCGGTAAATGAGCCAATTTAAGAAGTGAGATGCACCCTTAGTAAAAAGAACAAGAGGTGGGGGATTGCAGCATCGGCTAGCGGCAGCACCAAGAAAGGCATCAAGATCGGGCCGATAGTGCCGAGGCGTGAACAAGACTTTGCCACAACTATGAAAACAGCTGTTTGCGGATCTGCGAATTCGAGCGGACGCTGCTGCTACTCGATCGCCTTTCACGGCGAGCCATCTCTGGATCCAGCAGATGCCCGCTCTGTCTGGCAATGAAATTGAAGATATCCGTCAAGGATACTACACCGACCAGCCGACCGCGCGCATCGGGCGTCGCATCCACAATCCACAGCCGGTGGGCCTTTGTGGCTACAAGCTTGGCGACGACCATCCGCAGCCGTGACTGTGGCTCTACGAAAAATACCGGCACAGAGTCTTTGCCCTCTTGTAGACCCCGCTCATCAAGTATGACCGTCAAAAATTGCTTTACGGGCTGCTCGAGAAGCGCAGCATTGCGCGAGTTCGTCACAAGCGCCACGTCGGCCACAGAAATGTTGCCCATCAGTCGTTTTTCGTTGTCCACCACGGCCAATGATGACAAGGCATGCTCGTGCATCAGCTGAAACGCCTGGATCACCGGGGCATCTCCAGATATGGTCAGAACATCTTTGTAGGTCCCGATCTGCTGCTCCTCGAGCGTGCGATTGAGGTGTGCCTCCAGAGCGGGGAACCGACGGACGTTGGTCCAGATATATTCGAGCATGCGCCGCTGCGAAAGAATCCCCACGACCGTGTTGGTCTCATCCACAGCAGCAATGCGGTGAACTCCATTGCCGAATTTGCGCAGTGCCGTTGCCAGCGGAGAGGTTAACTGGACGCGCACAAAGGGGTCCTTCACGCCCAATTGGGCCGCAAACTCCACGGAGGTGGGAATGCCTTGGCGCGCCTTGTCCATCTCTGCGCGGAATACCGGGTCTGTACTTGTGCTCTCAATGACACCCAAAACCAGGAGAAGGTATGCGTTCAGGTCGGTGTGGTCAAACAGCTCGAAAATGCCAGAGGCCTGGCCGTCTCTCGACACGGGCAGGCAGCTCAGATCTTTGCGCTCCATTGTCTCGAATGCGCTGAGAACAGTGTTGTGCGACTTGGTAAATATCATCTTTGCCGGATTGACAAGGTCGCTCAGACCAAGCGTCTCCAATTGCAGCGGCGTGGGCGGCGCAGACGGCGTACTCGCCGAGTCATCTTCAGAGTCTGTGGGAGGCCGGGTTACCAGGTCACTCACCGACCTTTTGTGTTGAATGGGGCTGCTTTTGGGGCGGTCGCGCTCCATCTTCGACAAGGCGGGTGTTGGTGGGTACAGAGTCGCCGTAAGGTGGGAGAGACAGCAGGGGATGGGAGCAGCAGGCAGGGTAGAGCGAGCGACTAGTGCGCCAACAAAGGCCGCACCATCCAGATTGCCCCAGTGTGGGGGGTAGAGATGTAAGCAAAGCGGCACTTCCCCACGCCGATCGATCCGCGAGCATTGCTAGCGCGGGTATTGGTTTAGGCCGGCATGGGGTCGCATGGCAGCGCACTCGGCAGGCTACTCGGAAATACTGAGTTAATCAGAGGCGAAATTTTGCGCAAAACAGTGAGATCAAGCCAGTAAAATTAGTTCGTCCACTAATTTATATACGGAATCCTGCGGTTTACTCTTTTTTTTTTTTTTTTTTTTTTTTTTTTTTTATAATGAGGAATCACCAGCCTCATCGAACCTTGCTACCGTCTTATCGCTAGCCAGTCAGCGTCTATCGCTTGAGCCTTCGGTCACGGTAGCCGTCTTCTCTCTGCCATTCGATCAACCAGCTCACAATTGGAACCGGAGCAATCCCTATCGCACGAGGTGTCCTAAGACGGGACCCGTTTCTACTGCCGTTTTGCACTTCATCAAAATAGGAATGGCCCTCGTGCCCCGCCCCGCACCCCACCCGCACTCGACCCCCTTCGCAACACGCCCATGGCTGCTCGATGCAGCTGAAGCTTAAACCGGTTTCGACCCTTACCTTTGCATGCACGCGACTGCCACCCTGTGCATGTGGCTCGTTGGTGGCCAGGGAGAAATAACAAGTGCATCGCCACGGCAGCGCTGAAAGCCGTTGCGGATGAGTCTTGGACAATTTGTATGGACTGGATGGGTTTGGGGTAAGAACATTCTTGATGCGTGCTTCCAGAGCGAAACATAAATGGGCCGAAGCGTGTTTCCGCACGCCAAGTCCCAAACCGATGCCACTGTAAATAGACCACTGGATTCGCATCGTGTACCACACGGCTCTGATAATGGTGTGCAGCTCTACACTTTACGGCTCTTTTCGACGAATGGTCTGCTGAGGACTGAAGGGGCCCAGTCTCGCCCAGAACGTGCGAAACTCCGAGCCGTGAGCGAGCATACACGTGACCAACGCTCGGGGCCGCCCCGAGCTTTAACCCGGGAAAGAGGTTAATCCCGAGCGAAGTGGTGCAACTGGGCATGTGCAGTTTCAAACTCGTAATTATTCGCCATAAACTACCTATACTAGCGGGGTTTCTTTCCTTATCCTTCTACAAATCCGAGCTCGCTTATGGGGCTGACTGCTGTTCCTAGTAGCCATCACCTCTCTGGGTGGGTCCGTCTTCCGGCCCGGCCAGACTTGGAAGATTCTCTTACATCATCCCCGGGTCAAAAGACCTTCTAGCTTCAACTCGGGTCTCCTGTATAAGTAGCGACCCTGATCCGGAATATACATCGGCCGGTATTTCGCTAGCTTATTTATAAAAGGCCCGATATCAAACACACAATACAAAACTCCACTAAGAATGAAGCGATCCCGTACCGCCAGGGACGAAGGGCCGCCCGGCCTGCTCTTCCAGTCGCTCGCCTCTGACGAAGAAGTCGCTGCACTGGTGGGTGAGGAAACTGAGCGCCAGCGACATTGGCTGAATATGATTGCATCGGAAAACTTCACATCTGAGGCCGTGCTCGAGGCGCTTGGCTCGGTCATGTCCAACAAGTACTCCGAGGGCTACCCTGGCGCCCGCCATTACGGAGGTAATGATATCATCGACCAGATTGAGACGCTCTGCCAGCAGCGGGCTCTAAAAATATATGGACTCAACAAGGAGAAGTGGGGTGTGAATGTGCAGTCCCTCGCAGGTACGCAGGCGAATTCGCAGGTTTACCACGCGCTCATGAAGCCGCACGAGCGCCTGATGGGGCTGTCTCTAACACACGGTGGCCACATGTCGTTTGGGTACCAAACCGATCGTCTCAAGGTTAGTGCCGTATCCAGCTACTACGAAACAATGCCATATCGTCTGGATTTGAACACAGGCAGGATAGACTATGAGGATCTGGAAAATGTGGCCACGCGGTTCCGCCCGAAAGTCATCATTGCCGGTGCTTCGTCGTATTGCCGCACAATCAACTATCAGCGCCTGCGCAACATTTGCAACAAGGTCGGCGCGTACCTGGTGGTTGACATGGCCCACACAGCAGGGCTTATCGCTGCAAATCTTTTGGAGGCCCCCTTTGACTACGCAGATGTCGTCACTACCGCTACGCAGAAAACGCTGCGCGGGCCCAGAGGCGCACTGATTTTCTACAAAAAAGACCTGGAACCGGCTATAAACTTTAGCGTGTTCCCAGCCACACAGGGCGGGCCGCACAACCACACGATCACGGCCCTCACTGTTGCGCTCGGCCAGGCAATGACGCCTGGCTTTGCGGAATACCAGCAGGCTCTTCTGAAAAATGCCAAAAGCCTCGAATCGGCGCTGCAGAGACTGGGATACACGCTGGTTTCGGGTGGTACAGATATTCATATGGTAGTGGTTTCGTTTGTCGACAAGGGTGTTGATGGTGCGCGAGTGAACGCGGCATGCGAGAGAGCTCACATTGCCATTTCTGCCACCGCAGTGCCTGGTGACTCCTGGTATTTGCCTCGGGCTATTCGTTTGGGTACCACTGCCATGACCTCTCGCGGATTCACGGAGGCGGACTTCGAAAAGGTAGCACAGATCCTTGACAGAATTGTCAAGATCGCTGTCCAGGTGCAGGCCGCTCTTCCCGCAGATGCCAATAAACTTCGCGATTTCAAGGCTGCCTTGAGTGCGCGGTCTGAATTTGAGGAGATCGCTAAGCAGGTTGCTCAATGGGTTGGCATTTTGCCGCTGCCTGGCGCCTAGCTCTTTAGGAGCAGTGGTGCCTGTGGCTACGCTGCCTCTGCCAGCTGGAAAGGCCAAGTCCTATTTATTTGAAGGATACCTATGATTGAATGTTAAATAAGATTAAAACTTGCTATGGCTCAATACAAATTGTCATACGAAGGGAGTAATGGGTGTGGCCTGCGGGCTGCCAGAATGCTGCATGAGTGTAGGCTTGCATCGGCTTGCAGCCACAGCATTAGCTGCATGCACGGTCTGGTTGGCTGCCCAATATCGAAACATATAAAAGCCCACAAGAAAAAAAGGATGTTTAGCAGAGTATGCTTCCCCTAGGATGGGCTAGTTTGCCTATGCTGGCACTAGCGCTTGCGCTAGGATACTTGGAGCTTCCACTCAAAAGGAACAGGCTGGAAAGTGACATTGCAGAGCCAATCAGACGCCCATCTTTGCGAATCAATGACGCAGTTGAAAAGATGTTGGTGAACAAATTCTACTATTATACTACAGAAATTGGCGTCGGAACACCTGCCCAGCAGTTGCAAGTTCAAATTGACACGGGAAGTTCGGATCTTTGGGTCATGCTTCGAGACAATCCGTTTTGCCAGGGTGACCCGAGCATTCCCATTGATGAGATGAAACCAAATTGCCTGGACCCTATAATTTTTGAGCCCAAGTTGTCGTCAACATTTGAAAACACCAGCCGACCCTTTGAGATACGATACGGAGATCATTCGTACGCTAAAGGTGTGTGGGCACACGACAGCATAAAGTTGGCCGGGGTCAGCCTTACTAGCGCGACATTCGCAGCTGCTAATGAGGCTAATTCAAGTCTCATTGTGATGGGAATTGGACTGCGTCAGAATGAAGCGAGCGCGACAAAAGTGGAAAACCACGAGTACACACCTACGTACGACAACCTGCCTATTCTGCTAAAGTCGCAGGGCCATATTAAGTCCAGTGCGTACTCACTTTGGCTCAACAGCCAGGATGCGGATGGGGGCTCACTACTGTTTGGCGCTGTTGACCATACTCGATACGTCGGTACCCTCACTGTGATGCCGATGATAAATCTTTCAAGGAAAAACTTAACAGACCCTTGCAGTATGGTAGTGATGCTCCATGGTATTTCGGCAGTGGGTTTGGATGCAGCTGAGGTTCAGCTGGTCGACTCTGCTTATCCAGTGCTACTTGATTCTGGCACTAGCTTTGCCTATCTTCCCCAGCCGATAGTGCACGCCATGGGGCGATTTATTGGCTTTGAATACGATAAATCCCAGGGAATGTATACTGGGTCTTGTCGGTGCGTCGACAGCTATAGACCCTTTGGCAAGTTCTACTTTCAGATGAGCGGCTCCAAATTCCCTGTTTCGTATCGAGATATCGTAGGCAACATTGATGACCAGCAGCCTGATCTGTGCGGCCTGCTCGTGCTGCCATCATACGACCCTTTTTCAACAATTCTCGGAGACGTGTTTTTGCGTTCGGTGTATGCCGTCTATGATCTTGACCGGTATCAGATCGCGCTCGCTCAAACTCGCGAGGATATAGCTGACTCTGATATCGAGATTATTGAGTCCGAGATCCCCCGAGCTACAAATGGAGCACGCTATGGTGATACCACCATCCGAAATGTGCTCACTGTTTACGGCCAATGGGCCTACCCGCTGATGTCTACGGTGACAACGTTGCCGAACAGAAAAAGCCGGTCAAGGACAAAAGTGTCTTCAGTCACTTTGGAAACTCAATGTTCTACCTCCATATGAATTGTGCCTCATGTTAATCAAGTCAATAGTTATGAAGTACAGTCAAAGTGTCCGATGAGGCTCTGTGTTCCTGGCTCGGCCAGGCTCCGACGCCTTAGATCTCACTTGGCTGAATGCTCGCACCAGGCACGTGACCACCTGCCAGCGTCACGACCTGTGCTGCAGGCCCCAGCGTGGAGTCGCGTGCGGCCCCGCTAGGCTCCCACGAGTAGATAGATGCCAAGTCAGCCAACTCACCGTCTGAACCACCCTCAATGCGATGCTCCCGGGTCCTTGCTCGCCTGCTCACGCTGGTTCCTGTATTTGGCGCAGTGGACTTCAGCGAGTATGATAAAGCGATCAGAGAAAAACCGGGCGATTTTATGGCGTATTACAAGCGGGCCACGGCATACTTACTAGCCAACAAGGACACGCAGGCTTTGAGCGACCTGCGGATGGCCTTGGAGCTGAACCCCGGGTTCGAGCCGGCACTGTTCTACCGGGCGCGCACAAACTTGCGCCTGGGTCAAATTGAGCGCGCCAAAGAGGACGCAGAGAAGTGCTCCACCGAACGGTGTCGGGAGATCGAGCAGCAGGCCGTGCAGTTTGCCGAGCATGCGAAAAACTCTGCGTCGGAGCAGAGCTCGGGCGAGTGGAGCGACTGCATTGGCGAGGCGACAAGTGCTTTGACGATTGCACCGAAGTCGGCGGTAATCAAGCGCCGACGGTTTCAATGCTATATGTCTAACGGCGACACGGCCATGGCCCTGGCAGATCTGAAGGAGGTCGTAAATTTGGACAAAAAGGATAGTGATGCAGTTGTTTTACTGGCAAAGGCCGAGTTCTTGCTCAACAACAACCAGAACTTGGCCATGCAGATTCTCAGAAGGTGCATTACGCTGGACCCGGACTCCCAGACCTGCGTGACTACCAGCAAGCAGTTACGCCAGCTCACGAAAGAGCTGGCCAAGCCCGCGCTAAAAATCAACTATTCAAAGTTAGACCAAATGGTCCGCGGCGAAACAGCAGCAATGGGCCTTCCCGCCGCAGATGCCGAGAACAGCGAGCTGCTTAATGACCTGCGGCACCGCCGCTGTGAGGCCTACAGTAATGCCGGTGCGTGGGAAAAGGGAGCCAAGGTATGCGCTATTGTCCGTGATGTAGACCCCGACTTTGTTCCCGCAAAGCTGCTGCAAGCTCATATGGAGAGAATCCGCGGCAACCTGCAGGGCGCGCAGCATCTGGCGGCCGAGATGATCCAGGAAGGAGTTCAGGACCAGCGCGTTATCGACCTATATCAAGAGCTGCAAGCCGAGCGGGCCCAGCAGTACCAGAGACAGTGGGGCGGCGGTGGCGGAAGCGGCGGCGGTGGCCCTGGCAACCCAATCTCCCCCGATAAGGATCTGTACAAGATTCTGGGCGTGGATAAGGATGCCGACAAAAAACAGATCAAAAAAGCGTATCGCGAGCTCAGCAAAAAGTATCACCCCGACAAGTACAAAGGAAAGGACTTGACCGAAGAGGAGGTCCTATCTAAAATGGCGGAAATCAATGAGGCCTACGAAATTTTGAGTGACGACGATAAGCGCCAGGAGTACGAGCTTGCTGGTCGGGGCGGCGGCGGTGGCCCTGGTGGTGGTGGAGGCTTTGGCGGTGCACAGGGCTTTTCGGGCCCGGAAGCAGACATGTTCATGCGGCACTTTGCTCAGCAGTTTGCCGGCCAAGGCGGGAACTTCAAGTTCCATTTCCAGTGATACATCGTAGGGCGTCGGGTGACCAAAAAAAAAAAGAAAATTAAAACTTGTACTGCTGCATAGTTCTTGCTGCGACACTGTTTGGGCGCGTCAGTAACGTTGTATTTATTAAATTCTAGACTAGCCGGGCACATTATATATACATATAATATTTGCTGGGGCGCTTCTCAGGCTCTGTGGAAAGAAGCGAGAGACCGGGTGGGATGGTCCGTGCAGGAACCAGAGAATAAAGTGTGGTTGCAGCTAGGTGCTCGGGCAACCAGATGTTCCGTACTGCGCACGAGATCGATACCAAGCACGGTGCGTGTGTATGTTCTGGAGTCAAATGTTCCCAGCCACGATATGCACCTTATCTGCAGTTTCGAGAAAACGCAGGGAATGCACAGAGAAGCCTGACTGGGGGTGCGATCGGCTGCCTTTCACAAGATGTGAACTGCATTTATGCGGTTAGTGCTCTCAGCGGAGTCGCTACGCAAGAACCGCAGCTTGGATTTTCGAGGTAGCAGGTAAAGAGGGCTTTAGGGCCTGGGCATTGGGTCACGGCCGGCTGTGCAGTCAAGTTAGGGATGCCACCTGTGAGGCTCGAAGGGCACACGTGATTGGATAATTGGACGCCTGAAGCTCAGTGTCGTGCATGCATCTGGATACTGATATGAGCCTCACGTACCGGAGGCTCCAGTAGAGCAGGGCCTTCCTTTCTTGGCACGATTTGTACAAAGTATCACTAAGCGAATTCTCACCGCACTCCGGCTGCGAAGGTAGCCTCCTCCGTCTCCCTTGTTAGCCACGACGGGCAGGGCTAATTTACGAACGGTGCTGCACGTGATGGGCGACATGCATATTACCCTTTTGAGGGTTAGTGCAGGGTACAGCACGATCGGCCAGTGACACACTGGACAAAGCTTCATGCCGTAGGCGAGCTGCAATCACAAAATCCGGGGCAAGACAAATTGAGGTACAATAACATTTGCGAGACGGGAAACAGCAACCTGCGGTCAAGGAGGTGACGGATCAGCAGATGGCGAACGAGGCAGGAGAAGGCGAATATTGGATGGTGGTTAATGACAATGCCCAATCAACGCTGGCAGGTCCTCCATGACAGGCCTGATGAGGGCCGGACGGGCCCTGGGCCAGCCGCGCATCGCTAGGATCGCTGGGAGCGCTTGGTCAAAGAATGAGGCTAGTGGCTCGGCCATTAAACCGAAGGGGTGGCGCCAACTGGCATAGAAGCCGAAATATATCTAACCGTGTACCATTTTGGCTGTTTGGTGCGGCCAGATACCCGTTGGATATGTTCTCCGGCAAGACCCTTGATAGACGCTGGCAGCCTGGCGAGGTGAGAGCATGCAGCAGCTGTGCAGGCAGCCTGCAGGCAGCCTGCAGGCATCGTGCATTGAGGAAAGCCGGAAGGCGGCCACGCAAGCGCGCGGTGCCCCCCCTCCCAGCTGTGGCACACAACGAGGGGTTCGGCGCGCAAAGCGCGGGGCCGGCGCGAGCAAACTGCAATAGATTAAAAGTGCGAGGGCAGGCTTGACGGGCTGAACCATCGTGCCGTGGCCGCTCGTGGGCCCGCTGAGCACCGGGCCAACCAGCATGCTGAGGGCGATGCAGGGCACAGGCAGAGGAGGCGAGAGGGCATGGGCGAGAGCGAACCACGGGCGAGCGAGCTGCAGCGGCACCTTGCAGCCATGGCCTGGGAGGTGCCTCTCGTGGGCAGCGCCGGCATGTGTGTTGGCAGGTGCATGGGCCCATATGCTCCGGCACATATCCCAGGCCTTGACCTGGGGCGGATCAATTAATCTACGTGCACACCCGCCCAGATTTCCGGTTCCTCCGTTGTCCCACGCAACCTACTGCGAAACCGAGAGCCCGCAACGCGCCCCGCGACCAATTCCTCCCGTAAATGAGCTCGGCCGCAACCGCCACAGCGGCCGTGGCCACTACGCAGCCAGACACAGGCGTCCGCGTCGGCTCCAAGCCCCCCGCCGGCCGCGCGCCGGCCGGGCCCAGCGGCAGCAGCCCCAACTCCCTGGACGCAGCCGCGGCCGCGGCAGCCCAATTCGCAGCCACCACCCGGCTGTCGGCAGGCCCGACAGGTGCGGGCCCGGGCGCGACCAGCCACACCAGCCTCCCGGGGGCCCCCGCGAGCGCGTCCCCCATTAATCGGGCGCCGGACGGCGGCCGTGCGGCCGGCGGTGGGCCCCGGCCCCTGGCCAGGCTCGCTGAGAACCCGCCCGGGCTGTCCTCCTCCACGATCGCCGCCGCCGGTGGGCCAGCCGCATCTGTGCCTGCACCAGGCCCGGGCCCAGACGCGCACCCTGCTGGTAGCCCTCGCCCTCAGCCTATGGTAGCGCCTCCATATGCAGGAGCCGCTGGCCCGTCAGGGCAGGGGTCTGCCGTGGCCGGCGAGGCCAGAGCCCCAGCCCGAGCCCCAGCCCAAAACGAAGAAATTGACCCATCACAGCCCGAGCAAGTCGACACTAAGACTACTGCTGCTGCGCCCCCGAAGTTTCGGTCGCTCGCGCCGCCACAACACAGCTCATCTTTGGCTCCCGCTCAGCCGGCCCCGCCAAAAGACACACAACTGAATTCGGCTCACCCCTCGGCCCAGACCCCGCCGCCGGTCCCGACCGGTTCGCCAACCGCTACCAATAGCATGGCCTCGAAAGTAGCGCCCCCAGCGCCCGTAGGCCACGCAAGTGCCCGCGACCCAGAAAGCTCGCAGTTCGATGCTCGGATAGCTCAGCCATCCCACAGCCGTGTCGGCCACCACGCTGCCCAGAGCGAGCTGACCGACCATGTCCGCTCGCCGGGCCGCACCGCCGCGTCCGGCTCGTCGGAGTCGCAGCAGTCTAGGGACTCCAATGGCACGGCTTCGTCTGTGGACTCGACAGACCCGGCCATGTTTGCCAAACGCGACCTAAACCAAATCACGTCGCAGCGGTCGCACTCGGCCCTGTCGTCTTTCTCGTCGCAGGCCTCGGCGCTCAAGAAGCACGGAAAGCGCTTCCACAGACACACGCACCATCACCAGGCTCCCTCCACGCGTAATGACCGCACTGAAGCGGTATTGGCTAGAGAGGATCCCGATCCAGCCGTGCTCGGCACATCCTGTGACTGTGGATGCCCGTCCCCGCCCCAGTCGCCGCCTATGCATGCCAACGACGACACGCGTATTCGTACCCCGGCGTCGGCTGTACCTTCGCGCCACAACTCCATCGAGATTGGCACCCGGATGCCCTTCAATGATAAGCACCCGGCGCACGACGACAAGCTTGCCCCCGCAGATTCGTTCTTACGACTGAATCCGGCCCCGCGGGCTCCACGCAACTACGAACCGGCAAAGGTGGTGATGTCCACGCCAAGTTCGCCTCTCCGCAGTCGCCAGTCTTCGCTGGTTAACGTGGCAGGTGTTCAGCCGCCCCAGCAGTCTCAAACGCAGCCGCCGTCTCAGCAAACTTCGCCCGATGGGGGAGCAGTACCCTTGACCAACGCAAAGGCCAATGTTAGAGCTGGTGGTCTTGCCCCAGGCAATATCACACCGCCAAGGGATGCATCGGCAAACATGACTGGCAATGGGTACCCCGTACGCAACAACTCGACCTCGAGCGCGTCGAGCGGCACCAGTCCGAAAACAAAGACGTCCCCCAATAATGTGTTGCCTTTACATTATAGCAGCTCGCGCCACGAGATTAGACTGCCTGCTGCGGAGGAGGGACCCGGGACCGCGGCAGACGATCTTAGCCAGGTTCCTATCCAGCACACAATGCAGGCGTCGCTGCGGCAGCTGAGGGAGCCTAAGCATCCCATTTACATACCAGCTGTACTGCGTCCTACAGAGGAGACGTCTTATCAATCGTCGCGGCGGCTGACACCCCAGTCTCCTGGCCGCCTACACATGATTTTGCCGCCCACGCGCGAGCACTGGCAGCCCGACAGGTCGCGGGACGATTGCACGGCGTGTGCCCGCAAGTTTACTTTTACCGAACGCAGGCACCACTGCCGCAAGTGTGGGGAGATATTTTGCTCCAAGGACTCTCGTTTCATGATTGGCATCGACCAAAATCTCAACTTTAATTTATTCGGATATCCGGCACGGGCTTGCCGCTCGTGCTCGGACAACTTCACCCAGACCGTACTTGATGCCTCGCGTCTAGGCTCCGACGCCACCCAGCTGGGCCAGTCTGTGGGCCCGCAGGGCATCTCAATTGGTGGCCAGCGCAGCGACGCAGCTGCGCACACCCAGCCGGAGATTGCCGCGGGCTCGCTCATGCCTACGGGCGCGACCGACTGGGGCTGGTCCACGTTTTAATTTATTCACGGTGGGCTCGTGTCTTCTTTTCCCCTTTTTTTATTTTCTGGCTACTTGCCCCAACGCCTGTTTTGTTTATTTTCTTGTCCGTATAGTACTTGTAACATACTACTCGTTATCATTATTTTTATTATCTATTGGTTTGTGTGCGTTTACACGAGAGCGCCACTTGGCGCTATTTCAAGTGGAGTGGGTGTTTGATAAATAATTTGAACAGACGGACGCGGATTGGCAGCGAACCGCCGTGACAGGCGCTCTATAAAGAAACAGATGCGGCCACTTGGCCAGCAAGCCGGCCGGTCTCCCCGCCCTCGCGCTGCGTGGAGGCCAGTCCAGACAGCAGGGCTGTGCGCAGCTCATCAACGATGAGGCGCCGAGCGTCGACGTCGTCTGTAATACTGTTTTCGCCAGATCGGCGCCCCATGACAAGAGCATACGGGTCGGTGATCTTAGGAATCATAAACTGATAAGTATCTCCACCAAACAGAACCGGCGGAGCCGCTGAATCCATGGCAAGGCCGACAGTCAACAGCTGGCGCAACGAGTTCAAGTGTACAAGGCGGGTCTTTGCTGCCGATTTGCCAAAACTCATTGTCGACGTAACAACGTCTGCCTGCGTGCCCGTGTCGAGTCTCCAGCCCAAAAGAGGGAAGAAGAGCTTCAGCGTTTTTGCAAAGCCGAGCCGTATAGTCTCCGCAGGAGCGTGCCTAAGCAGCACGTCCAGGAACAACGTGGCCTCTGATCTGATTGCCGGCGTAATATGGGTCATCGCCGAGTGTACGTAAAGAAGCACAGAGGCAACAAACGGGGCCAGTACAGCTGGGTCGAGATCGGCGAAAAACTCTAGCGCCGCCTGCCGGACCGTTCGGTCATCATCGACGACCAAGGGGCTGACTGCGCGGACAATCTGGCTTTGGTTGACAATCTCATCGTTGAAAGTCCTGTGCAGGTTCAAAACAGCCTGTTTCCGAGCAATGGCCTGATGATGCCTTGTCAGGTTGATGTGTGCGGCTGTCGCTGAACTCTGCTTGGTCGCCTGTGAACTCAGGTGCTGCGAGGGCAAGTTGATTGATTTGGCAGAGAAACTGGTGCTCGTAGCATTGGATTTCTCCGGCTTCGACTTGCCAATTTTGAGCTTTTTCTTGTCGAAATCTCGCTTTTTACTCTTGGATTTAGGCATGGCAGGGTAAACTTTTCGTTTGAAAAGAAAAAAGAAAAGAAAAAAAAAAAGAAATTAGCAAAGAAAAGAAAAGTAAGAGAAACCCCGGCCCCAGCAGTAGTTTACTGGCACACTTGAACTACAGGCCTGTCGGTTCGACCCGTAGAAAGAAAGAGCGTAACGTCGTGACAGCCAAGCGCGCACTGGCTCAAAGTTTCCTCAAAGTGTTGTCCGGCGCTCCAAAAATATGGCGTGCCCGCAGATGCCGAGAGGACTGCAGAGGAGCAGCTAACTGGGTCCAAAAGTTTCCCGGATCAGATCAGCTTAGTCGGCTCCCAAGCTGTGTATGCACACATCTATGGCCCGTAAGTGGGCCGGGCTGTGTGCACTTGCCACTTTGCCGCCGCCGGCCCACATAACGTCGGCGGGGCCGAACATATGCTCGGCAGCCTAACCCAAGAAAAATCTTGCCGCGCCCAAACGGGCCACCGTTGCATGGAGGAGGCGTTTTTATAATTTGCGGCAGGCGGAAATGGCACGGGCACGGATACGGTGCGCTTGTTCGGCGTATTGAGGTTGCTGGACGGGGACTTTTTCTGCCTAGCGATTAGTGGCTCATCGGCTAAACGAGCAGCATCCGACCCGACGGCGTCGCGCTACCCACAGCCTGGCCCTGATGTCATTTGCTCCTGACAGTTCGAGGATGATCCGAGCAGGTACCGCTAGCGTAAGCCTGCATACGCACTTTGTCAGCGCGATCACGCAAATTCTTCTGATCTGGACGCATATTTATTTAGGATGGGACTTGGCGCTTGCGATCTGTGCTCTTAACTGCGTAAGAGTTCGTGTTTGCAAGTGATCTCTGGGCCACTTTTTTACGTCAATGACTTACAACTTTGATACTCTTGCCATTCACGCTGGCTCCGACCCCGACGGGGTCACGGGGGCAGTGATCAACCCCATCTCGCTGTCCACGACGTATCTGCAGAGCGAGGCCGCAGTGCCCGTGGGCAAATACGAGTACTCGCGCGCCGACAACCCCAACAGGGCGCAGTTTGAGGAGGCATTGGCTGCTCTAGAGAAGGCCAAGTACGCGCTGGCCTACTCGTCGGGCTCGGCCGCCTCCGCCAACATCATCCAGGGTTTGGCCTCGGGTGCACACATTGTCAGCGTCAGCGACGTCTATGGCGGCACACATCGGTATTTCACCAAGGTCTCTAGTGCCCACAACACGAAAGTAAGCTTCACCTCCAATCTGCACGGCGAGCTGGAATCGCTGATCCGCCCCGACACCCGCCTGGTGTGGATCGAGTCTCCGTCCAACCCCACGTTGACCATTGCCGATATTGGTCATGCGGCCGAGATCGTCCGCGGCATCCGTGAGCGCACAGGTCAGGATATTTGGCTTGTGGTGGACAACACATTCCTCTCCCCCTACATCCAGAACCCAATTGCTCTGGGCGCTGACATTGTGACCCACTCGGTGACCAAATACATCAACGGCCACTCGGACGTAGTTATGGGCCTGGTTGTGGTCTCGGACGACAAGCTACACGAGCGTTTGCGGTTTCTACAGAATGCGCTGGGAGCAGTGCCGTCTGCGTTCGATGCGTGGCTGGCCCACCGGGGCGTCAAGACCCTGCACCTGCGTGTCCGGGCAGCGTCCAGGAATGCCCAGGCCATCGCCGAGCTTCTAGAGTCGCGCATTGGCCACGAGGTCGAGAGCGTGAACTACCCCGGCCTGAAGTCGCATCCCAAGCGCGAAATTGTGCTCAAGCAGCACCGCGACGGGCTCGGCGGCGGCATGATCTCGTTCCGCATTAATGGCGGCGCGGTCGAGGCGTCAAAGTTCTGCGAGAGTACCAGGCTTTTTGCCCTTGCTGAGTCGCTGGGCGGCGTCGAGAGTCTGTGCGAGGTGCCCGCGGCCATGACTCACGTGGGGATCCCTCTGGCAGAGCGGGAGGCCTCCGGCGTGCACGACAACCTGATCCGGCTTAGCGTGGGCATCGAGGATACTGACGACCTGGTTGCCGACGTGCACCAGGCGCTGCTGGCCGCCACGAGCAAGGCCAACAACGGCAATGGCAAGGCCGTCAACGGCCACGCTAATGGCACGAACGGCCACACCAAGGGTGCCAACGGTGCCAACGGTACCAACGACGTCAACGGCCATGCTAACGGTACCCATTGATACAAGTGCATGCTAATAATTTAACTAATTTCGACATTTTTTTTATCTTTGATGCTTAAACACCAATGATGCTTAAACAATTACTATGCTGATTTATATATAAAGCCTAAGCTGTTTAATGCGGGGCCGTTAAACAAGCAGAGCAGCCACGCCGGCCAGACCGGCCACAAACGAGCCGGCGGCAGCCGTGATGCCAGCGTTGGCGCTACTGCCCGTATTCGACGCCTTGCTCGAACCCGAAGCAGCAGCCGAACCAGACTCATGGCTCGAGCCCGAGGCAGCGGCAGAGCCGGACTCCTGACTCGAGCCAGAAGCAGCAGCAGCCGAGCCAGACTCCTTTCCAGAGCCAGAGGCGGCAGCAGAGCCGGAGGCGGCGGCCGAGCCCGACTCCTTAGCGGATCCGGAGGCGGCTCCCGAGGCGGATCCCGAAGCGGAGCCCGACTCAGACGCAGCGGCAGAGCCGGAGGCCGACTCAGAAGCAGCGCTGCCAGAGGCGCTGCCCGAGGCGGTGGCCGAGCCGGAGCCCGAGGCCGAGCCGCTCGACGTGTAGCCCTGTCCCACAGCCAGCACGGTGAAGTAGGGGCTGTAGTTCACGGTCTTTTCATCGTTGGAGTCACTGATCTGGATCGAGTAGTCTGTGTTGGTGGCTGCGTCGTTGGGAATGCTCCACTCGTACTTGCCAGAGTCCTCGACACCACTGGCAATCGTGTACAGAGTCGTCAGGTTATTCTGCTTGCCAGCACGCAACACAAGGTTGACGTTCTTGACCGAGTCAGACGGCTCCCAGGTGATGGTGAACTTGTCGTTGGCGTTCAGCGCCTCGCCAAAGGCGGGGTGAATAATAGCCAGCGCGCTGTTAGCCTGTTGCGCGGCCACGGCAGCGGCAGAAGCAAGCACAGAAGCAATCACCTTTCCGAATCCAACCATTTACAACCTTGGCTCAAAAGGGGGCGCCCTATCTGCTGGGATCCGGCCGCTTTATATGCTCAAGGAGTCATGCAACCTGCAGCGACCTCCCCCTCGACCCTTGCATGAGCACATGCAGGCGATGCGGCAGATTATCTCTGGCCATTTCAGCGCCAGCCGGCTTTAGACAAAGAAATATTTACGGTTTTCGGAGCTTGGGGACTGAATAGATGTGGAATGACCAAAATTTGCCTTGGTATGATAACCCGGTGTGGCGCACGTCGCGTGGCCGGATGGAAGTTTATTTGGGTACTACTGTTTTCGGCAAAGTGATGAGTAAAAGTTGCATTGGAAATCGCTATATTTAGGAAATGTAGGGGCCGTATATGACGGGACCCCGGGGAAAGAGTACCTAAATTATGAGCATATATCAATAAAATCCTCATGAACATGATCATATTCCTTGCAATATCAAGACCGAGTGCATTCAGGGGACCTTTTCGTCGACTCATGTGCGGGGGCATGCGGGGTGGCTCGCTGGAGGCCAACGGCAGGGGACGGGCCCTGCAGCCATCTTGCATTTTGCAGCGTTACGAGTGCACAGCCCTTTCGCCGCAGCAGCAATATGTCCGGTCAGAGAACGGAATAGCGCTCCACGCTGACTGTCTCGCTGCCACAGCTTTTCGGATAGGGGAAAATTTGGCTCTGCAACGCCGGGTAGGTTCCGAGCCTACGCGATGCCAGCCCGTCCCTGTGCTTGCTCGCCACGGGGGTCGCCTTCTCGGCTACGATCGCGGCTTCGCTTGTGAGCCGCAGTTGGCTGTCTGACTCCAACGGCCAAGGCCGTATCATGAACATCGGCCAGCGTGCACCAAGCGCACGTGCATTGTGTGCGCGTCTACATGTATATGTATATCTGTGGGCCACACCGTTGCGCTGCGGGCCCATGAGCACAATAGTATGCCCCTCAGCAAAGGGCTAAGCCCATATGAAATAGTATGAAAAAGTTAATTGGCCTCTATAATTCGTCGGCCATATGTAGGCGATGCGCCTTGGGGTTGCCAAACACCAGGTGGACCACGTCCTTCACGTACCGGAGATAGGACTCGGTCTCGGGGGACCGCGTCTTGTCTGTGCGCACCGCTTCGCCGGCCAGCCAGGCAAAGAAGGTCTTGTCTGTCCGCTGCTTGGGCACAGCAGCAAACGCGTCCTTTTGCTGGAACAGGTCTGCGAGCGTCTTGAGCAGGGAGTGCCGGGCAGCATCCTCGTCGACCTGCGGGAGGGCCCGTTGCACAGCGGCAGCCCAGGCAGGCGCCTCGGTGGGATCAACAGCTGCGACGTCCTCGAGCAGCCCCCGCAGCTTCAGGGCCAGCGCAGGCGTCCATTGCATCTTGTCGAGGCTGTCACGGAACGCGGCAATCTCGCGTTGGTAGATGGTCAGGCCCTCCCTGGTCGAGGCCAGGTTGGCCAGGATCATGAGGCTGCGCGGGGTCACATCTGACGGCGAGCTCAGGCGCAGCCGGCCAAACAGGTCGGGCTCCTGCTCAGCGAGGATGCGGGCGGCGGGCGGGTTGGCACGCAGGGCAATGCCGACGATCTTGGCCGCCTGGTCGCGCCGCGCGAGCGGCTCGCCCGCGTCCTCGTGCAGGGCAACCAGTCCGGCGTACTGGTTCTGCAGGATCTCTTGGCCGCGCTCGATGTCGTGGGCCATGTCCTCGAGCAGATCCAAGTCGACCTTAGACATGTCGGCTGCCACGGTGGCCACCTCGTGGGCGCGGGGCGTGTCGCTGCTCGGGGCTGCGGGCCCCGGCGCGGTGGACAGCGGCGCAGGCGCGCCGGCGAGATCCGCGGCGGCCAGGTCCCCGTCGGCGGGATCAGGCAATTTCGCCCGCCGCTCGCCGGTCTCCATGTTCAGCTGTACGTGTAGCCCGCCAGGAACTGCTGCACCTTCGGGAACCACCTGCCACTCGTGCGTAGGCACGAATTCAGACCCTTTGGCAGCAAGCGCGACACCTGCTCTTGCTACGAACGACCAGGCGAGGCCAGCTAAGCGCATGTCAGCAGGGTGGATCTGGCCAGGTGGGTGCACTGCAGAGGCCAGGAGGACCGAGCGAGCGGCGATAGCGCTAACGCCAGCCCAGCCCCGCCCGCGGCCGATTCAGGCGCGAGCAGAGCTAGAGCTGGAGCTGGAGCCCGCGGCCATGCCAAGGCCAAGCCGCGGGCTCTCAAAAGGCTAGAAGCTTGAGACTATAGACTCACAATAGAGGTCGCTTAGCGGGTACAAATTTTCAAATACATTCCGGTGTATCCTTGGGCCGGAGGAAGCGCGCCACAGCCGCAGCTGGCCAGCGCCTGGGGTGGTGGTGGTGTTGGTGGTGGTGTTGGTGGTGGTGTTGGTGGTGGGGGTGGTGGTGAACGGGGGTGGTATGGGGCATCACCATCAGCGATCATCAGGCGATCATCAAGCGATCCTCAGGCGATCATCTCGGCAGCAACGCCCTCGCCGCCCAGCGTGGCCGACGACACAAACTCCTGCTTCGTGAGCCCCGCGAAAAAGTACGACACGGACGTCAGCGTCATGAGAACCGCGCAGGCAATCAGCGACGTCGCGCTGATGCCGATGCTGCCCCACTGCACGGCGGCCATGAGAATGTAGAACCCGGCGCGGTGATAGTTCTGGTTCCACGCCTTGATGAACGCGATGAACTTGTCCGTCACGGGGCAGATGCGCAGCAGGAACTGCGCCTCGAGAAAGAAGATCACCACGCCCTGGACAATTGCAATGATGCCAAAGATGATGATCGTGCTGAGGTGCAGCAGGTTGACCGCGCCCAGTACGACGTCGACAATGAAGCTGGCAATGCCCAGCCACTGGCCGTACACGCTCCAATTCCGCGAGCGAAGGTCTGCAGCAAACCCTTTCGTCACTGCCCGCCAGACGGCTCCAGGGATCCCGCCCTCGGCCATAGTGTGTTAGCTGAGTAAACTCCCCCAGCCTCCTCTTCCCGACCACCCCGGCCAGTACGAGAGGAGCAGGGCGCGGAAGAACGCGCTGGGAAGGGGGGAGCAGCAGACCAACCGGCCGGGGTAGCCGCAAGGAAACTTTTTTGACACTCTTTTTTCTTTTTTTGGTTGTTGCTTCAAAGAGTGGGGTATGAGCGACTATAGCTTTGTCTATTCTACTAATCGGCTAATAAATATATGGCCACACAGAAGCAGTAAAGTTTCTGTAATCCCAGCACATGAAGATCTACTCATTTCTTTTTGATCTTGTTTGTTACCTAGACTATGCCAACCGGGGGGTGATTCAGAAAGGCCATCCAGGCTGTTGGTCAGTTCACAATACTCCTCATTGAATTCAGTTAATGTAGATAAGATTTGAAAGACATCATTCCAACCAGCCCTCGACCTTACGTTCGCTTTACCCAAAGCCAACTCAATGTCAAGATGGTAGCCTCCCAAGTCTTACGAGTGGGACTTCTAATTAGCCTGCCTAGATCCCACGTATTACGGGATTACGGGAGCAGACGAGGACAACGAGTGTTGGCTGTGCTCGTACAATTGCCTTATTTGAGTTTAATAGAGGTAGATAAATGCAAAGTTACTCCACATTGTTCAAAAATGTCGGATCAGCTGCTAGTTTGGATTTGAACTTGGTCCACCAGTTGTCAAACGCGCTGATTGGGACCTTGCCCTGGCCGTCGATGAAACTCGACATGTAATTGTAGGCATGGGCCACAATTTTATTTGCCAAGGCTGCAATGTCTGGCGCTGCCGTTGGGGCCGGCGGCGCGCTCGCTGCCGCCGGCATCAGCGACTTGGGCTTGGCAGCCTGCGTCTGTTTCAGTGCCTCCAGCTGCTGGTTGACCTGTTCCAGCGGTTCCAGGGAGATGCCTACGTTGATTTCGAAATCTTTGGGGGCCGAGCCATCGTCGTCATCCATCATAGCATCCACATCGCTGGCATTCGCAACAACGGTAGCCTGCGTGTTGAACCGGAATATTGCCGACTGCTTTTCGTCGGTCAGAGCGCCCAGAAGAGTAAAGTCTCGATCAGGCAGTTGCGCGTACACCGAAGCTGCGGATCCTGCCGGGAGAATTGCGCCAGGGAGAAGGAAGACGGCCATGTGGTGGATTTTGGATGCTTGCGGAATGACCAGCGCGTACCGAGTAGCGTCCAGCTGCATCAGGTTAGTTACGACGGGCCGGCCACCGCACAGCACACCAAACATGTCTGCTAGACGGGAACTATTCAGGGGGTGTTTGGGACTTCGAAGAGCAAGGAACCTCCACTACACAAAAGAGACACGTTACGGACCGGACGTGTCGACGGAACGTGGAGAGCTGCTGGCAGCTGAGGCAGCTCGGCAGCTAAGACGCTCTCCTAACGTTCTGGGGACGGAAGAAAATGGCAAACCCTGATCCAGCTCAGCGCCCACGTGATGCGCACCGGCGCTGCGAGCCTGCCTACACCTGACACATTGTTAGCAGGCAATTTCTGCTTTTAACGAGCACCAGAAAGCTGCCCTGCTGGCTCGTCGCTTTGCGGCGGGCACCACGGCAGGCCGCGATACTAGTGCTCCAGAATGACGCCAGGACAATGCATATTTCCAGTGTATCTCTCCCAAAGCTTGTATTTGCGGGGCTTTGTGGTGCATTGGCAAGAAGAGTCTGCGACATACCCATGAGAGCGCCATCCGTAGAGTCGTGCAGTAGTTGTGGTTTTGGTTACAATGCCTACCTAACGTAAATAAATAAAAGACGTTGCGCAGCCGCCAAACAGCGCAGCCGCGCCAGCTGCGCGGTACGGGCCCGGTGTATTACCGTGCTCCCCCCAGCCCCACGAGTGAACAACCGGTTCGGGTGTGGCTGCCAGGGCCAGATAGTGCTCGCTGCCCGCGGCCACTGCCAACCAGTCGCCGCTCGCGGGGACCGCGAGCTGGTCGTGGCTGTTGTTCCCGTGCGGCTCTAGGTGGCCGTCAGCCGTCTCTAACAGGAAGCTGGACCACCCGGAATAGACGTTTCTGTACTTTGTAGGCTCAGGACTGGGCTGGCCACTTCGAAGACTTCCCCAGACCACCACCGCGCCCGAAACCAGCAGGAGCACCGAGTAGTCGCGGCCGCACGCGATATGGGCCACCGGCTCTGGCACACTGAGCTTCAGCGGCACACGGACCGTCTTGGCGGCGGCGTGCTCGGGCCCGAGCTGACCCTTGCGGGCAGCGCCCCACCCCCAGACCGTGCCGTCAGCCGCCAGCACGAGTACATGCGCCATTCCCGAGCGAATCGCTCGAATGTCGCCCACGGGCAAGGCAAGCTGCGCCGGCCGAGCTGCCTGCACCGTGCTGCCCAGTCCCAGCTCGCCCTTGGCGCCGGCACCAAAGCTCCACAGCCTGCCACGCGAGTCGGAGAGCACCGAGTAGGCCCATCCAGCTGCCGCGTGCGCCCACGCCGCGCCGCTGGGGTGGATGATCTCCTGAAACCACAATGCGTCGGCCGGGCCGTCGCCTGCAAGCTGCCCGCGCTCGTTACTGCCCGCGCCCAGCGCCCTCCCCGAGCCGGTGACGATCAGCGAGTGGTTGCCGCCGCCAGCGAGCTCGCGGATCTCGGCGTCGCCCTCGCGCGGGCTGGCGAACCCCGGAAGGCACACGGGCGTAAAGTCCGGCACATCTTGCGTATGGCCCATGCCGAGCTGGCCGTGGCCGTTGGATCCGCAGGCCACGAGCATACGATGATGGATCTCGAGGCTCGAGGGTTAGGACGGCCCCGCGACCCGGCGAGCTGTTAACGACTCGGTCGGCTTAACGGGACAGGCTGGGGGCAGACCCGACTGACTAACTCCGACCAATTGGTATGCTGCGAATTGGCGCTCAGGCAGCAAAACGGCCCGCCGCGCGCCGCGCGAGCCCCCAGCAGGTCCGGTGGGCCTCTGTTCACTACGGTCCCGCTGAGCCGCTGGCGCCGTACGTCCGCTGGGTGGCCGGCGTCGCGTTTGGCGTGGGGCTGCTCGCCTACGACCGATTCTACAGCGGCGGGGCCATCACCCGGCTGGTGACGCCGCATAACGACAACGAAAAGGCCATCGAGGAGCGCGACCGCTACGTGGACCAGATGAAGCGTGACCAGGAAATCTCCATCGCGCTCTTCAACCCGCAGGCACCGCGCGTGCCCGCCAGCAACCTCCGGGCCAACCCCGTGCCCGAGCCTGCCTACAGAAGCTCGTACCAGGGTGGCGCCGTCGATCTCGAGAAGCTGTCCGAGCGCAAGCCCCGCCAGCAAACGTTTGCGCCCAAATCGCAGGACGCCGGAGCCAAGTAATACAGCCTCTGCTCGCCCAGCGCTCCACTGACTTCCGCTGGCTGACCACCTCTGCCTCTGCACCCGCCCTGCGTATCTGCCCGTCGCGGCGTTTGTTGCCTTAGATTATTAAATAGTATACATCTATAGTACAGAGCCAAAGCATCGCTAATCTATTGGGTCCGGGATGTGCAGCCCAGCACGGATCAGACTATACAGGGAGGTAGGTGGTCACGTTTAAAGCCCGCTAGCTTCGACGCCGCTGGTTGCTGGCCGTTAGTCGAATGAGACAGTCGACGGCTCGGACGTTTTGGAGATGGGCCCATCGACAGCGTACTCCGGCCCAGTATCACCAGAAGGCTCAGCAGAGTCGCCGCTACCGGGCGTGGCACCGTTCAGGGCCCTTGCCGTTCCATTAAGCGACGTTCCGGTGGAGTTCGCCGGTCCGGAGCCATCGTCTACCACTACGCGAACCTTATCCTCGGCGCTTTGCTCCTTGTCAATGCGCGCGGCAGTCTCAGCAGGATATTTGAGCTTCACGACATACTTGGTGGGCGCCTCTGCCACAACATCTTCGGCCTCGACCCCGGCATCAGACTCTTCCTCCAAGAAGCTCTCGTCCGTCAGATCACTATCCTCGTCACTGAGCTCAGCGTTCATCTGCTCGTAGTTGACAGGAGCACGCGGGCGCCGGGTCGGAGCTCGCGAAGTTGATTCAACATAGTTGGCAGTGCTGCGCCTGCTGCGGCGCGAGGTGATAAGCTCGTCATCAGACGAATCGTCTCCAGAGTCACTCATCATATCACTATCGTCACTGTCAAGGGCCCTCGCTGGTGCTGCTGGGCGCCCGGGGCGCCTGTGTTCCAGCAAGCCAGCTTGCCCGCTAGCATTCTGGGGCGGCAACCGTGGCACTGACTTATCGGACTCGTCATCGCTGGCGGCAGCGCTACTATCGATTGCCGGCGCGGGCGTATTGACAGAACTGGGTACCTCACTCCCCGCCCTAGTGGGCGCGTTTTCAAGCACAATATCCGCGACTAGAGCCTCGGATTCGGGATCCACTTCATCGTTGTCTTCCGACACCTGCCGATCGAGGGCCAGCTTAGTGTTAGCGAGCTGCATGATAGCCTCCTCAATGGATTTTTTCGTCACCATTCGGATCACATGCACAGTACGCGTCTGGCCCACACGATGGGCACGGTCTTCGGCCTGCTTGTCATCGTGAGGATTGAAACTCAGATCGAAGATAATAACCACATTAGCTGCGGCGAGGTTGATGCCAAACCCACCGGCCTTGGTCGAAAGAAGAAAGACGGTAATGCTCTCGTCCTCGCTAAATTCATCGATCATGTCCTGACGTACTTCCACCGGTGTTTGTCCATCTAGACGCAAGTATTTGAAGCCCATCAGTCCCAAAACTTTTTCGAGAATGTCAAGCATCTGGGTAAACTGGCTAAAAATCAGCATGCGATCGCCTCTTTGTTTCATGGGAACAATTAGCTCTTTGAGCTTTTGTACTTTGCCACTGTTGCTGTAAGCCTGTTCATCCATAATATACCTGCCCATAGACGTGGGAAAGTTGTGGCACAGGCGATTGAGTTCAAAATCATTCATATATTGCATATCCTCGAAAATGTAGTCCGCATTTGCTTCTTGATATTGGGGCTCTTGCATGATATCCCTTGTCATCTTTTTGAGCCTGGCATCTGTGTAATGAAGGCGAAACAACATTGGATGTAAAGCCGCCTTACGAAGGCCCATAAGCACATTGTCCAACGCTAGCGTGGCCTGCTGCTTTCGCTTTTTGGTAGTGGTCGAAGAAGTTTCCGCCTGATTCTCTGCCTTGACCTCATCATTTGCTTGCTTGATGCCCTTTTTGTTGTAGTGGAGCTCTTTATCGTACAGATGGCGTTGACCTTCAACCATATCACAGAAAACAATTTCATGGCTCTTAGCTGGTAGCATTTGCAGCACCTGATCCTTACGCCGGCGCAGCACAAATGGTGTCATCATGGTTTTAGCCTTGATAATACGTTGCTCAGACAGCAGCTGAGACCTACTGTCGCCCTCAGAATTAGCGTTGTGACTTGTTTTTGCTTTGAACTTGAAAACTTCGAGCAGATCCTGTTTATTGCTCTCAAAGAGATTAGGAAGAATGAATGACAGCAGAGAAACCAGCTCTCGCAAGTTATTTTGTAGCGGAGTACCCGTAAGAATTACCCGAAAGTTTGCCCGTATCTTCATCAGTTTATTGTACCGCTCAGACTGTGAGTTTTTCAACACATGGCCCTCATCATATACGCAGACGTTGAACCGCATGCTCTTGAGGAAACCAGTGTCGTGTTTTGATCCCGTAGCCAGGTTGTATGTGGTGACCATGACATCAAAGTTGGAGCCGCCATTCAGGATATTTTCACGGATATCCACACGCTCAGCCTGATTGCCGTAATAAGGTTCCACTACTAGATCAGGGCAAAACCGGCTAATCTCGCGTAGCCAGTTCTCCAGTGTAGACGACGGAACAACGACCAAGTGTGGCCCGCGCTGGCCAACTTCCTTAAGGTGGGCAAAAAAGCTCACGACCTGACAGGTTTTTCCGAGACCCATTTCATCAGCGAGGATGCAGGAGAGTTTCCGGTTATACAGCAATGAGAGCCAGTTGATGCCAACTTGCTGATAGTTTTTGAGTTCGATGTCAGGTGCAAGCAGCTTTGGCGGCTGGGTAAAATAGTCACCGCCCACATTTTTATCCGAGAGATCAACGATCTCAAGTTCATTACTCTTCTCGGCTGCTTTGACGTCGATACCCCACGCTTGAATTCCGCGCTGAACATCCTTGCCCAACCTGGCGCACTCTTGAATCAATGAATCAACAGCCTCGTAGCCGCGCAGGGTGCTGAGGCTGGCATCGACAATCCGCGAGCCTGCGGGTTTTTTCGACGCACCGCGCTTACGTTTTTCGCCAGGCGCAGGTTTGACGGCAGTCGCCACATCAACCTTTTGAATTTGGCTCAGAGACGTGTAAGGTCGCTTGGCCACCACAGCATCTACCATATCTTCTGTGCAGGCAGTAACGTCGATAATGGAATCTCTTGTTGCAGTGTTGAGAAACGTGAGCACGCGGACCTCAAACTCGTACTGCGACTGCGCGTCCCACTGCTTGCCATCATCAGAAGCATCTGAATCAGAAAAGTCATCATCCTCGGTGCGCCTTTTAAGCGCCTGCTTTTTTGAAAGCGCACCCGGAGAGGGGGAGTGGCCGCCAGGGCCGCTCGCGCCGCGATTACTGGCAAATTTCTCGCGAATAGCCGAAGTCTGCCTTGATTTTGTGGACGGACCTGAAGTCAGCATACCTTGGGTCTTCATGTTGTTGAGCCACGAAGCCGCCGCATCTGCAGTCCGGTAGACGCGAGCCGCCGTGTGTAGCGTTGTGTCCTTCACGTCCGGGAAAGTATTTTTCAGCTGGGCAACCACCTCGTCCTCAGAGGGCAGCTGATTTCCACCATAATGGCCGTAGCCTGGGACACCCGCGCTTGCGGGCTGAGCATGCCCAGGATGGCCCATCTGGGCGGCGGGCAGGCCGTACCCGTAGCCAGCACCAGCAGCCGCGGGCTGTGCAACAAATTGTTGGGGTACACCTACTTGGGCCGGCTGCTGGTAGTGCGCGTAGGCACCCGCCGCGGGCTGCGGCGCGTATTGCGGCGCGTACTGATGATAGGCCTGGGGCATGTAGCCCTGGTAGGCGGCAGGCTGCATCCCCATGGCGGCGGGCTGAACGCCGTAGGCCGCGGCCGCAGGCTGAGAGGTGTGGCCAGCCGCAGGCTGGTGTTGGGGCACGCCGTTACCACCATAGTACGCGTAACGCTCGGCCAGATTGCCGTATCGCTTATCTTGGGGCTGGCGATCCATGATTGCAGAAAGAAGAAATGCTGCGAACTGCGGGCAAAAGAGACAGGCAAAGTATGTTAGCGAGGCTCTTACGGAGATTCGAGCACTCCACCTTGGAGAACGAGAGCTATAGAATCTCTAGGAGGGAGCTTTCGAGAGTGAAGAAAAAAAAAGTACAGAGGAACGATGAGCAGAATAGAACCCCCAAAAACTATGCAAAACGTAGGGGCGTTTCTGCGGGGAATGTAGCTGCAAACGAAATGCGCAAAGCACTTCAAAGGCCCAATAGGAATCCCGAGAGAAATACACGGTGGGGAATTTGCGGACCGTGGACAAACAAGAGGACCTGCAGATGGCTCGTCACGTCGCCTTTGGCAGCTTGAAGCTAGAAGTGTGAGGAACCCACGCGCTGGCTGGGAGAATCACTTAAGGGCCAGGTACAGGGTTGCATGCAGGCGGTTGCATCGGGGAGGAGCTAGCTGCATGAGCGCGTTGAGGTACTACTACTTGGGGCTGCTAGAGACCGTGAGAGCGCCGGGCCGCGGCACGAATTATGTATGGTACAAAGCAAAAGCTCCGGCGTCGCGGGTAATGTGGCAGACGCAGCGCGCGTTGTTGTCCTGCAAGGGTCAGCAGAGCGTGGACTCGATCCGGCCGGGATGGGGGAGGGGATACTCGCCGCGTTCACGATCGCCGGAGACCTACATCGCTATTAGTCGGAGTATGCCCAAACCAATGAATACAAAATGAATCTGTGGGCGGATAGGCGCGAAATTTTACCTATTTGTTCGGATGGCCTGTTGCCCCGCAGCAGGGTTGGCCCGCGCGCCGGTCGAGCACACCCCAGCCTAGACAAGAACGCACCCTAATTCCGGGCACGCGTCATGGTTTGGGCACGGATGATCGGATGGGCCGAGAGCGAAGGAACCTTGATTACATCATTACATGCTGGCAAAGCGCGCGCAGGCGCCCCCGCGCCCCAGCCCAGACTCCGACAGGCGCAGGCTCAGGCTTAGGCAGAGTAGCTTAGGCAGAGTAGCTTGGGCTGAATCTCAATCGCCCGTACAGTGCAGCGCGAGTGGCCTAGCCCTGACCAGATCCAAGTCGAGGAAATGAGTCTAAAGGAGCAGGGCAACGCCGCCTTTGCGCAGGGCCGGTGGCAGGAGGCAGCGGACCTGTATACACAGGCGCTGCTCCGCGAGCCCCGGTTGGTGGCGGCCTATTCGAACCGGGCGGCCTGCTGGATCCACCTCGAGCGGTGGGATCAGGGCCTGCTGGACGCCGAGCAGGGCCTCGACATCCTAGACGCCGACAGCCCGCGCGAGCAGGACCTGCTGCGCGTGAAGCTGCTGTGGCGCCAAGCCGTGTGCGCACGCGAGCTGGGGGCGGACCCGCGGCCCGCGCTGCGCCGCGGCCTGGCTCTCGACCCGGCGAATGCCAAGCTGCTTGCCGAAGCCCAGCTCGCCGGTCTGGCGCCGCTGTCGGCACAGCCCGGCCGCAGAGACGAGCCGACACAGAACAGGCGAGAGATACCCATTGAGCTGGCTGATACGCTCCCCGAGGAGTTCGTCACGCGGCGCCCTGCGGTAGCCAAAGCAGCCTTGGCCGGCTCGGCCGGCACCCGAGCAGGTGCTGCGCCGAGCGGGGGCAGGCACACGACTTTTGTGCCGCCGCCGCAGCCGCTCACGTACACAGGGGTGCGGCAAGCTACCCGCCGGCCGTCGGCGGCCGCTTACGATTTTTGGTACGCCGTCGATCCGGCGGACCTGCCGCGCGCCCTGGCCAGGACCGGCATTGAGCCGGACACGCTCGAGTTTCTGGCCACAATGGTGGCCGCGAGGGGTGGCGAGCAGGGCCAGCGGCTGCTGCAGGCGGCATCCCAGTGCCCGCGGTACGCCACCGCGCGGGCCATGGTGCTGGTTCCGGGGATCGACCTTCCGTGACTGAGCCAGGTTCCGGACCGGGCCCGAGCCCCAGTCCCGATGGTAGCATTTAAAAGTATATAAAAGCCTCAGGGGCCTCACGACTCGACCACTTGACACGCGGGCCCGGATATTTTACCCAGCATAAATCGTAGAAACAGGGGCCTCCCTCCAGTCTCACATACACATACAGTACAGCCCGTTATGCACCCCGCAACGCACGGGTTACCTCCCAGCCAGCAAGCCCTCCAGCCAGCAGCCCAGACGACAAGCGTGTTTTTTTCTACCCATACCCGTCTGGCCAGGCTGCTCGTACTGCGCAACCGCTCGCCGCCCACGTCCAACCGAGAGAGCGTTTGCCAGTTAGCCCGGCAACAAAGCTGCTCCATGCTACCGCTTGCGCTGGCCCAACGGCGGCTGCTGTCGGCCCTGAGACTGGCAGCTCTCATCAGCCTCGTCACCGTGTATTTGGCGGACCAGGACCTGCTCCGCCTGGTGCTGTACTGGTTCGTCCAGGAGGGCATTAGCGCCAACAACGGCGTGTCCCCGTCGATCGTGCGGGCACGGCGGGGCCTGCTTATCCTCCTGCTCGTCATGCTGGGGTACTCGCTGTTCAGCCACGCGCAGATGCTCGACCTGCCGCCGCAGGCGCCGGGCGAGTACTATTACGGACAATGGACGGTGGAAATCACCGGCTCAAAGCGTGGCGACCCGTACCTGCTCATCGCCCAGGATGTTGTGGTCTTCTTGCTGCAGTTTGCTGCGCTGCACGTCCAGCTTACCTCTACAGAGCGCTTTGGAGAGCTCTACAACTTGGCGAACGGTCTGCAACGCTCTTCTGCAGCGATGGAGGGCGAGCAGGGTGGCGTAATTGGGACAGAAGAGGCGTTCGCGTCCGCGTCCCCGCCAGCACCCGCGGTTGCGACATCCGGCTCCCCTGGCGACCCGTCGAGCCCGGAGACCGCGGATACTACCGGCAGCACCGGGGTCGCCGGTGGCCCAGTAAGGCCAAGCAGCCCAAGTGGTGCCGCCTTTACTCTCGGCGATGCAGCTCGCGCACGCTCCACACCCACTCCCGCCGCCGGCGCCGCCGCCACTGGCCCGGAACGCGACGCCGGCTCAGAGCACTCGGTAGACGCGCCTGGAGGCTCGGCCACCGATTGGACGCTGCGCTATCGCCAGTTCGACTTTGGCCTGATCCACCCCATCGACCAGATGGTGATGCGGTTCGATCTCTGGCGCGACTGGCGCACGCACTGGAGCTACGTGCCGCCCGTCCAGGCGGCCACGGATCCGGGCGTGGCCGACGCGCTGGGATCGCCCGAGTCCGGGCGCGACGGCGTTGAGAGCTTCGCCGCGGCCGGGAGCTTTGTGTGAGGCCGCCGCTGTCTTTGGACATGATACTTTATTTATTGCATACATACATATTTATTTGCTGGCGCGCCGCGCCGCGCCGTGCCGTGCCGGGACTAACTGCCACCACTCTATTGTTACAATCACACACTCCTTACGCGCCACGCTGGACCGCACCGTTACTAGTCAAGCGTCTGCCGAAACACGCGCTCTGGCGCGCGGGCAAACTGCTCCCACGGCAGTTTGACCTTTGAGGGTCCCAGCTGGGGGAACGAGAACTCGGGCGGCACGTCCGGCTCGTCCAGCACGGGTGCCTCAGGCTCAGAATGTCGGGGAGGCGGAAACTGCACGGGATCCCAGCGGTCTGCCGCAGGCGCGATGATATGCTCGGTGTGAAACTTGGGCAAGCATTCTTCGTACTCCTTGTCGATGCGCGGGACATGCGTCGTTACCCCCGCGTCGCTGGCCGCCTTGTGCCACGCCTGCAGCATCTGCTCGTGAGGAGCCGTACTGTCGGGCGCCGGCGCGGCAACAGTCCACGGTTTCGTCGCGCCGATAAAGTGGTACACGCGGACTTGAGATTGGAACCGTCTGAAGGCCGGCACATACTGGTACGACGCCGAGGACGTGACGTTGAACAGGAAGGGCAGCCGATGCCACTTGCCAGCAAAGTACTCGTTGAGCAGCCCCTGGTCCGACCCGTCAAACGACCCTTCATCTGTGTGGGCAAGCGCTTCTAGCTCGCTGAATGTTGCGCGTGACGGACGCAATACCATGAGCCCGGAATTGAAAATATCCGGCCAGCCAATGTCAGGAGACGCAGCAATGAGGGTCCCTTCGGGCAGCGGGGCAAATAGGTCGGCAAGCGACGTCACGGGTAGGGTATCGGCGTCCAGGTAAACAACCTGGGCGTAGTCCGTTAGTTGCCAGGCGTGGAGCTTCGTGGCCGCCAAGTTCAGCTCAGGGCGGCCGAGCTCAGCTAACGCAGTCGGGGACGATGTTTCAATGGGCGCAAATTCCCGGACTTCCGTCCACGTCTCGCTCAGAGCGTCGCGATACTGACTGGAGAGCTCTGGGGTAACAATGATGACCCGCGGCCGCTGCGGGTCGAGCTTTGCCAACCGGTGACCCAGAACCAGGGACCCTGAAATGTACTCGGGATTGAATACAAGCGAAACATATGCCGTGGCAGGCATTGTTGTCTAGGAAAAGGGAAAAGTGGAGGCCCGGAATGGGCCGTTGTGTTTGCTGCGATAGGCCCAGGGTTGGGGCACATGCCGCGATGGCCTAAACCGGATGGGACCTGCAGAAGCGGGGGGCACAGACTTGGCTGGGTTCGCGTCTGGTGTATGGCGAGAGAAGTGTCTGCGGATCATCAGCCCGAACTGCGCTTGTCGGGGCGATGATACGAGTTGCAAATTACTGCGACACAAGGCAGGCTACCACACCCAGCATGGATCATTCTTTCCCAACGCCAAGAGACTGCCAAAAGTTCTGGCTGCAGGAGACTCAGAACTTCTTCTTTGGCGCGCTATTTTCCTTTAGAGCCAGCAGTTGACGGCTCCGGAAGCTCTCAAAGTGGTTGTGAGCGGTGGTGTCAATGAGGTCCTGCAGGTGGGTAGACATGAGGAAGCTCCGCAGGTGAGCAAACTCACTATGCGCAGGGTCTAGGATGTTGATCGTGCCGAAACGCGTGCGTCGCACAGGCACCTCGTGGCCGCCCACGACTGCCACTTCAGATGAACCTATGACGGCGAGGGGCAGCTGCTCGCGCACGGCCTTGGTGTAAGCGCGGTCGTCCTCGTCCTGCTCGTCTGTCTCGAAAGGGTACAGCTTGAGCTTGTGGGCAGCAAACTCCTCTTGCAGGCGCGCCTTGAAGGCCTGGCGCTCTTCCAGCGTCAGCGAGTCGGCCTTGGCAATCACCGGCACGACGTTGGCGATCTCGCTCAGCTTCTTGAGCACAACGGCGTCCAGGGGCTTGAGGCCATGGCCGGTAGGCTCAATAAAGTACAGCACGCAGTGGACGCGCGTGTCGTTGAGGAACTTCTCACGCTGCGCAGTGAGCTCTTTGCGCAGGTACAGCGAGTGCTGGTCCTTGATATACTTGACCAGCGGCTCCCAGCACTTTTCGTTGTTCACCTGGTCGCCAAAGCCGGGCGTGTCGACGATGGTCAGCGCGAGACGCACGTTGTTCTCGACGATCTCGTGCGACGTGGCGGTAATTTCGGGCGTGCGCGCAACCGGCTCGTCTGGCCGCACGCGGCCGTGGCTGTGCGCCAGCGGCGCGGCAAACAGCGTGTTGACGAGGGTCGACTTGCCCAGGCCGGACATACCCACAACCATGAGGTTGAGCTGGAACCCCCGGCGCAGAAGGCGGCGCTCAATTTGGCGCGTGATCGTGTCGAAGCCGACATACGAAGCCGGCTCGATGGGGGCGGAGGCCTGCATTGTCGTTGGTGGTGTAAGGTGTCGTGGTTCAAAGTCAGGAGGAGGTTTAGGGAGTGGGTGGATGCGGCGCGCGCTGGCGAGAGAGGAGGGGCTCTGGGCTCTGGGCCCTGGGAGGAGACGGCAAGGTCCTGCCGCAGTCGGTGCCTGGGGTAAGGTGTTTTAGGGAGGTGGGCCCCGCTCTTGCCTGCCCCCTCTCCGCACACCTTCCCAGCGCACCTTCCCAGCGCCCAGCCCGTTGCACCCTGAGGGCGAAGGGTTCACAGTGTGGCCTCACCTCGCACGCGATTGCAGGGACGTGCATCCGCTGACTATGCTGCGCGTACATGGGGGGCAGCCAGTCGAAACGAGATTGTGCAATGACGGCGGTTCGTGGGTTTCCGAGCTCTACGCTCAGCTATGCTAAAAAAAGCTCACTGGGTAGCTTTTACGCGTGCTGTTTGCCGAGGGATTATGGCTGGGAACTTGTATTATCACAGAGCACAGTGGCTACAACATGGTTAGAGAGCCCATGCACGAGTGGGAGTGGCCCAGGACCGACAAGAAGTCGACAGGGCACACGCAAAGTGGAGCATGCTAGCGCCAAAAGAGAGAGAGAAAGAGAGCGTGAAAGTGAGAATGTGCGGGCGTCTTAGTTTTCCTGAGGTTTGTTTAGCGGGCTCGGACCTCGCGGGCCCCTACACCTGCCACGCACTGATCCCATCCAGCATGAAGCCATGGTTTCCTGCATACACGTGCATCTTGGGTTAGGCAGGTGGGTGGGTACCCGAGCCGGCCAGGTACCCGGTAGAGCGTGCACACCTGCCGAGTTCAGCAGGTCGGCGCTTTCTTTTTTAGTTTTGCCAGCTGCGCCATTTCACTCCATATAATGCTGGAACCAGCAGACATAGGCGATCTTCCGCTTCTTGGACAAAGCCTCCTAGCCATGTCGATGCCAGGAAAATTGGTCGCTCTAATGGTCATATTCGCCTCCTCGTGGGCTGCAGTGTTTCTGCCGATTGCTGCAAAGCTCTCGCCGTGGAGCCTCTTTGTGGCTCGCCACGGAGGATCCGGCATTTTGCTCGCCACGGCTCTCCTACACCTGCTGGAACCTGCCGCAGATGCTCTCGGTAGCGAAAAACTCGGCCCTGCGTGGCAAAGCTTCCCGTTTGCCTACGGGCTGTGCCTGCTGATGATCTTTATCGTCTTTTTTGGCGATCTCATGTCACGCCGGCGCCTGGCGCGCCTGGGCGACATCCTGGAGGGGCACGAGGTCCTCACCATCTCAAAAACTGGCTACCGCACTGATCCTGAGCTGGCCAAGCCCGGCAGGGCCGGACACGACGGCGCCTACCAAAGGCTCTCAGCTGAAACAGCCGACGGTGGTGTGCCAGCACAGGCGCCAGACCACACCGACAATTTTGACCCGTCTTTGCCTGAGTCGGTCGGCACGGTCGGCACGGACGGCACGCGGGTTGTCAAGCCGGTGTCTGACGCCCCGCGCTCGTCTCCGACCGCCCAGCTCGCCTCACTACTAATTTTGGAGGCTGGAATTGTCCTACACTCTCTATTTATTGGCCTGAGCCTGGCAATTGCCGATGAAAATGCCCTGCCCTTGGCGATCGCAATTACGCTGCACCAAACGTTCGAAGGACTGGGCCTGGGCAGCCGCTTAACCGTCGTGACCTGGCCCGAGGATCGCGTGTGGATGTCAAGCTTGCTGGGCTGGCTCTACGCTCTATCGACACCAATCGGAATCGGTCTCGGGCTGGTTCTCAAAGGCAGTTACGACCCCGAGTCAGGGGTGGCCCTCATCATAAGCGGCGTGAGCGACGCCCTTTCCGCAGGTATCCTTCTCTACACTGGCCTTGTCGAACTCCTTGGCCACGAGATCCTCGGCGCTTCTGATCTGGCCACGGCCCCGCTGCTTGATGTTCTCACGGCCTTTGGTTCTGCCTTTTTGGGAGCCGCCCTTATGGCCATTGTGGCCCTGTGGATATAGAGGACCGCCGTCATTTTGTACTGTTTATTATTGCTGCATCACATTTTAACCCCTTCGTTAATATATATATTTAGTTCGATTTCAGCGCTCTGGAATCAGTGTATGAGTTCGCGGAGGCGGCGAGCTTCACGCCATTCCTTCAACCGCCCTGCGGCAGTGCTGTCGGGGGACAGGAGGTAGACAAAATGGCCGCTCTTATATCTACTCGCAATATCACCACCTTGCCCATATGATCCGAGCTCCCCTTCAGGCATAATGGCTGTGCGAGCCATAAATCTGGGATGCCATACCGTGAGGTGCGTTACCAGCTCACCTGCGGTCGACGCCCCGGCCTGAAAAGGCCCGTAGTTTTGGTTCAGCGGGTCCGTGGCATATTCCAGAAATACTCTCCCAAACATGTCGTTTTTGATCAGCATGGATCGCGCGTCTAAGCCAGTGTCGTCTCGCGATATGATTAGAGATGCGTGGCCACCGGATGTTCTGCGATAGCTCCTGATGTGTGGCTCGGCCGGAGCGATCACGGCACCGCGGAGATTTTTTGCACCCACATTTTTCGATTCCACCAACTCCTCGATGGAATAATTCGGCCTCATGATAACAGAGTCTTGATCAATTAACCAGAACCAGCTGGCACCGGGGAAAGCACTCATTGCTTGTCTAGTCAGGGCCAGGGAGCCCAGTCCGAGCGCTTTTGATACCGGGACACCTTGCACGGCAGTGTCTTGGAGATATCTGGCATATAAACCGTATCCATGTGCATTGGCATAGCTCACTTTATCTTCCAAAAGGTATCGCAGATGCTGTTCGCCTCGGTCGGCATCAAGTCCCAGAACCAGCACTACTTTGGGGCTGGGTAGGCTGCTAGTGTACAGGATTTGGCGGCTGGGGACCACTTGACCGCCTATGAACACCAGCTGCGATGTCCGAAACTGCGACAGCATATTCAGATTGGGTGCCAAGATGAGGCTCTTTTTCTCTATCACATAGCGAAATCTCTGGCCCGATAACAGCGATTCGACGGTGGACCCACTTTGGCTGCGCATGAATTCATGCCAGGCCAAAAAGCCCAAAAATGCTACTAGCCCAAAGTAGATCCAGCGGCCCAATTGATGAACCATACCACGCGTTTACGGTATCAACTCGATACAAGCCCGCCACGGGCTATTTTCACCGACTGGATCAGCAGGCCAAATTTAGCTCCAGGCTCGTGCAGATGCGTGCGGCAGGTCCACTACACTGGCAAGGGGAGGGAAACGGGGCAAGGGGAGCCAACCTGATTCAAGATCGTTTTGGGATCGGCATGTGCTCGGACATGCCTGCGGACATGACACGACGGAGAACTATTGAATTCGAGTAGGGCTTGAATATTACATTATGGTACTATACAGTTAGATGCCATAAGCGTTCAGTCATAGTCACTGTCTTCTTGAACCGCCCTCGCCTCTTCTTCCACAGGGGCAGTGGCGCTAGCTGCCCCGGGACCGTTCGACGAGCTGCCCGTATGTACGCGCTTGGCCTCAGACTCAGAAAAGTCTGATCCTCGCTTAAGTTCGGGGAGCTTGCTCGCCGAGGAATCCTCAATGATATGAGCACCGCCAACAGCGGCAGCAGGAGCACTCGGGGGCACGGGCGCAGTAGATAGAGGGGGGAGCGCCTGTATATGATCCCTTCCTTTGGTTTCCGAATCCACCTTGACCGGGCTAGCCGAGCTACCGCTAGGCGGGGCAGGACTAGCCGAAGATGGAGTCTCAGCAGGCGTTGGCTCTACCGGCAGAGGTGCGCCTGGGGCAACATCAGCAAGGGCTTGGTTGGGGCTGTCTCCATGTTCCAAAGGTTGAACCGGCTGCATTGGCTGAGTGGCCTGCGCGGACCGAGGATTTTCAATCCCTTGACTTGATTGCAGTGGCTGCGTCGGTTGGAAAACCGTCGATCCATCAGTTGTCTGCGCCTGGTCCGAAGAGAGCGCATGATTGTTTTTAGTTGAAAGAGGATGCTGATCCGTATTGAAAGTCGCAGCGTCATTACTGCCAGCGGTTACCTGTTGCGGGACTACCGGGGCTGGGAGCCCACTACGCGCAGGGTCGGAAGCGGCCTCAACAATGCCTGGAAGAGCCTGCTTACCATCATCCTCGACTTTTGTTTCGCCAAGGCTCGGAAGCGGGGCGTTGATCGGTTCGCTGGGCGATTGGTGCTGCTCTGGCTGAGCTTGCACAGCCGGCTGTGTCCTCTGGGGCACGTTCTCGGCGGAAACCTGCGCCTGAGGCTGCTCACTTGGGCCATTGGGTGCCTCACCATTTGGTTGCGGTTGAGTGGATGCTCCGACCCAGGTTGGCGGAAGAGCATTCAGGTCTCCATCAGGTGGCGCGGGCGTGGCGGTATTAGGTGCCACAGGCGTTGGCAAATTGCCATTAACAAAATCTTGTGGAATGACACCTGAAGCAGGCCCCGGGGCCGGGCCATTAGCAGCGCCGGAATGGGCTGGGCGGCTACCGGACGGCAGCGATTGACCCTGTGGACCTTGAGGAGTTGGCACTTCGTGTGCCTGGGTATTTTGACCCGCTCCCGTACTACTGGTGCTTTGGCCGTTCAATTCATTTTGTAAATGGTCCAGACGGGCCTGGATTTGCTTATTGCCGGGATCTAATCGGGAAGCTCTCTGATATGCGTAAAGTGCATCAGAAATTTGGCCATTGCAGCTTTCATATAGAGTACCAAGATCATACCAAACCTCGGAAATATAAGGGTTGAGTCCGATGGCCCGACTGTATGCATCTAAGGCATCCCTATACTGATTGATTTGGTAGTAAAGTACACCAATGCTGCACCAGAAGGTGGGGTTGCGACCGTTGCGATAAACGGCTTGCTGATATGCTTCATAAGCTTTCGGGTACTTTTGCTGCGCCATATAACAGCGGCCCAAGAGATACCAGCTTTGGGCATCGCTACTCTCGGCCTCCAGAGACTGCGTCAGGTACATGATAGCTTGATCGTACTTTTGTTGCTCATGGCTCAACCAGCCAAGCTGTTGAAGAACTTTGGCATGATGTGGACTTTCTACTAGAACGCGCTCGTAGGCGTCCGCGGCTTGGTCATAAGCGTGCTGTTGCTCATATACATGACCAATTTGGAACCAGACATCCGCAGACGTGAGAGGGGTAGGTGGAGAGTTCAAAATATATCTGAAGCATTCCAAAGCATTATTATGCCTTCCTTGCTGTTTGTATATGATGCCCAGCCGGAAGTATACTTCATTCGCCTTGTCAAGGCTCGGGTCAATTTCTAAGACCTGAGCGAATGCTTCTTCAGCATATTCTAGGGATCCATAACGATCGTACAGGATACCAATACCGTACCATAGACGAGGATCACGGCGATCACGGTGCATGAGCGCCTGCTGGTAGGCACCGTAGCTCTTGGCAAGATCATCAGTCATCAGATAGCAGTGACCTAGAGCAGCCCAGACATCACCATTCTTTGGTGCCACCTGCAGAATAGATTCATACACCTCAATCGCTTTCGGAAATAGCTCCAGCTGACGATATGTCCCAGCTAGAGCCGTGAGAACCGGCACAGAATACGGGTCGTATTTAAGCGCCGTTTCATAGCACGAAAGAGCTTTCTCGTAGAGCATTACATTCTCAGACATGCGGCCAAGATCGTACCACGTATCTGCCGACAATTTCTCCAGCTTCTTGACTATGTCCTGAGATTCTGAAGTACGGTCAGACCCACTTTGC
Organism: Wickerhamiella qilinensis; assembly: GCA_030556915.1. Lineage (NCBI taxonomy): Eukaryota > Fungi > Ascomycota > Dipodascomycetes > Dipodascales > Trichomonascaceae > Wickerhamiella > Wickerhamiella qilinensis. The sequence goes on from JAKTUW010000012.1 coordinate 48,403, forward strand.
TTGTCATGGAGTTGATGTCCCTGCGCTTGATCCTGGCTACGATGCTGGGATTGCTGAGATGACTGCTGCTGAGCGGCCTGGTGCTGTTGGTGTTGGTGTTGCTGATGCTGTTGATGCTGTTGATGTTGATGCTGTTGGTGTTGTTGGTGTTGGTGTTGGTGTTGCTGGAGCTGCTGGTGTTGCTGCTGGAGCTGTTGGTGCTGAGACTGTTGTGCGTGCTGATGTTGTTGATGCGACTGAGGATGGACATGGTGTGCCTGGGAATGCTGCGGGTTGGGCGTCTGTGGCTGCGCATGAGACATTACTGGTGTATTTCCATGCGACAACGGAGTTTGTCCTCCATGCGCATGGCTATGAGCATGGCCCTGAGCATGAGAATGCGGCTGTACGTGAGTTTGGGAATGGCTGGGGGCATGGCCCGGAGTATGGATGTTGTGAGCACCATGTGGACCTCCGTGGCCCGAATGCGTGACATGGCCAGCTGCATGCTGGCCATGCACATTGTGCGACCCTATCTGGCCCTGGCGTTGGCTCTCTTGCTTGGGACCTGCATGTGGAGGCTGCTGCCCAACGTGCGCAGGAAGTTGCCCTGGCTGAGCATTTGGTTGGTGCCCATGCAATTGGCTCATCTGCTGGGGCATCTGCTGCTGGGGCATCTGCTGAGCCACCTGGCCAATCTGCTGGCCCGGGAACTGGGCCATCTGGGCCTGAACCTGTCCTGGCATTTGGTTAGCCATCTGACCGGGGATCTGTTGGACCTGGCCCTGGACTTGACTGGGTAGTTGGTTCTGCGCAAGAATATGCGTATAGCCTGCATTGGCTTGACCAGCAACCTTGGGCATTTGCATATAGTTGGGCTGGCCCATGGGCCCCATGGGCATCTGGGGCATACTATGAGCCATGCCGACGTTTTGCGCCATCTGAGGCATCTGGCCCTCATTCATAGGCGGGCCGGGGTGCCGCGGAGGAACCCCGTAGTTTTGCTGCGGACCTGCCGAAGCCATTTGTGAGCCTGTACGGGTGTTTGGAAAAGGGGTTGGCAACTAGAAACTCGGTCTATGCTCCGGTCAATAACAATGTCCAGGGGGCAGTGCGCAAGCAATCTTGTAAAAAGACTAGTTTACCGATCGTGTTGGGCGAGAATCGGCGTTGATACAAGTTCCGCACGCTTGCGGAAGATCAGGTCGGCCCGGTTAGTTCAAACCAACGATGTAGGATTCTGAAAAAGGGACGTGGAGCAGAGGAGCAACCACTACGCAAGTATAGTAGAGAGCTCGAGCAATGTGGGCGCACTTCCAAGCTATACGGCACTGGTGTTCGGGAACCAACAAGCCGAAGCGGACAACGCGATTGTGTCAGGAAGGTGGGTACAGTCCTAGTTTCCCCACCCGCCTCGCACTGCAGGGCTCGGCCGCTGCGTACCTGGTGAGGGCTGGGGTTGCGGATCCGATGTGACCCGCACTGCAATGCGCTGCAAGGCAGCCTGGGGTGGCGCCAGGCCAAGGGGGGTGGTGGCCAGAATGCGAATTGGCTCGCTGGACCCTGCGGCTCCTGCATGTTAGGTATTCCGCGTCGCTGAGGAACCTCCGGAGCGTGCATATCGGCTTACTGTCTGCCCGTTTCTATTGAGGTGGCTTTCTGTTGCGGAGACGGTCGACAAGACTGTGACGTCACAGGAACCACAGGAAGCAGTATAGTGACAGGCTGATACATCCAAATGTCCGGGTGTCCGCACATGAACGCGACATGCCCACGCATATTGAGGGGTCATGGAGAACCTGGCTCTAACTACATTGCGGTTAGTATATCAAGGCTGCTTAAACATGCTTGAACGAGAGCCACCGCCGTTGGATTCTTCGCGATCTCTCGCAGCCCGCAGCCCGCAGCCCGACCTGCCACTGCAGAGGGCCGAGATAAAAAAAAAAAAAAGTTGCAGCAAAGCCGGCCCACGCTGCTGAGTATGCGCGCTTTTCCCGCTCTGCGATACCGATGTGCAATCCCCCTCCGCCGGATCTCATGCAAACAATGTGAAATGCTTGCATGCATGCTGAGTCACATGCGGAAAAAAGAAACGGGACGTCAGTGCCAAACGCGGGTGCATGCATGAAAAAGAAACGTTCCCCATGCAGCAGGCGCAGGGTGCATTTACCGGTATGGCGGCTTTGCTGCTGGAACCATGTGCGGTAGTCTGGGCAGAGTTGGTCTGTGCGATGGTTCTCTGAATGGCGCAGTTCAACTTCCGACCGAGTTAGCTAGTTAGCTACAACAATGTAGCCTGGGGGCCCGTATCCCATTGGTTTGTGCGAACCCACCCGGTGCTTGCGGCGGGAAGTACCGCACACAAGTATCTCACGAGGCTTTCCCATAATCCTTACTTGCTCTCAACGAAGGGCCGCTCCTACCCCTCTCGTTGTGCAGGCTCGCTCTCTTGTGTGGGCGATCTTCGTTACCTAGCCGAGACCCTTCTGCAATGACCCTTCTGCAATGCAGGGCCACCCTGTAAAACGCTGACATCAGCGAGGAGGCTACGTTGCAAAACTGGGCACTGCAATTAGCGACTAATGGGAAGCTGCGGTCAAACCTGTGAGAAGTGGGGAGCCTTTCCAGGGCGAAGAGCGTAACCAAAGCTGCGCAGCCTATACTTATACTTGTGGAATGCTGTGCTGTGCCAATTCGTTCGTCACAATTCGTCCCTGAAACTTTTGGTTTGCTGGCAGCTTCTCAAAGGCACGCCATTCTGTCCGGCAAGCCCCTGCCGCATCTGCGGGTGCCGTGCTGGCACCTACGAGCGGGCCCTGAGCGACGATCGGCGGCTCCTGCGCCGTGCAGCATACATGGGGAAAACATACCCTGGAAAGCACTGATACTTTAGTCAAGGGATAGGGTTGCCAGCGGCTGGGTGGTACCCAGCTCTGCTGCAGTGACTGGCCACATCAGCAGGGTCCAAACAGAGCACTGGTGAGCCCAGTCTACAAGGGGGTTGGGGGGCAAAGCACCATGGGAACTACAACGCACCTGAGTCTATCGCTTCAAATGGCTAGTTGCAGCGTTCAAGTTTGTAAGCAAAGCTAAGCAATGCGTTCTCCCGCTGAAATCCGTTGTGCCCTTCTCCGTTATCTCCGTGCATAAGTGGCCGGCCCGGCACCCTGGGAGACACCCGCAACCCCTGACCAAACAACCGGCCATAGCCGCATGTATGCCGATCACGTTAAGGCCCGCAACTTGTGAAGCAAGAACTCGGAGTCGGCTTCATGTGAAGTTCTGAATCAATAACACTATTGGTGCTCGCTGTGCTTGAGTGATTTGCGTACAATACAATTATATGATATGCGTAACTTGTTGGTCACGAAAGACTCGTGCGACTCTCGCCCACCAACTGAGGGGCTGCCTCCTGCAGCCATTCTAGTTCGATAGGAGAAACAATCCTTGCATAGCCCTTAGTAGTGAAGATGTATTCTAGATACATTATTGCCGGTACACGCCGGCCAAAAATGGCACTACTGGGATGAATGCTTAAAGGCTGGTTGGTCACGGTGGTCTGGTACCTGCGATCAGGAAGTCCTACAGCTGTGTTGGTGGCAAAGCCAAGGAGAAAAGTGCGAATGATGTCCTCAGCATCCACAGTGCTTTGCTCATCTTCATCAGCAAGATCCTTGATTCCGAGGTATTTTCTAAGTTGGTGCCTCACTTGACTTGCACTGTTCAGACCTCGGGGGTTCACCGAGATTGAAGCACACCACGCCTTCACATCTTGTTTATCCAGTTGCCGGAACTGGTCATATATCTGTTTTATCATGACAAGGTCTCCCAGCTTGGAAGCCATCGGAAAAAGCTCTTCCCGGGCTGCGTTTACTTCAGATCGCTTGGAAACCGGCGGTGTTACTAGCAGATCTTGAACGCTCAGACAGGCGGCAATATCTACTACAGCATCACGTACGGCCCTGGACTGGCTTTTCTTCGCTGAAATTAAAACTGCAGCTAGCTGGGGATCTACCGGAAGAACAGACATCTCTCGACCCAGATCAGTTATTTTACCATCGTTGTCCAAAGCCTTGAGAGAGTAAAGCTGAAGCAGAGCATTAGCGATAGCCTGCGACTTTGGTGGCTCAAGCCATCGAAATGACTGTATATCATCAACCCCTACATTTTTGAGAGTTAATACAGGCGTAGACACAGCCACGCGATTAATTTCTGGTTCGGTGTGCGGAGCCATGGTTTGATATGTCTGTTCTGTGTATAAGCGATAACACTTGCCTGGGGCTTCACGGCCAGCACGACCTAGGCGCTGTGCAGCACTTGCTTGAGAAACCGGTGCTGGGAGGAGACTATCCAGCCCGAGCTTTGATCGGTATACACGGACCTTGCGCAGGCCACTGTCTATGACGTAGCGAACTCCGGAGACCGTAAGTGAGGTCTCTGCAAGATTAGTGGCGAGAACAATTTTGCGTGTATTTTTAGGAGTCTCAAGGAAGACTCGCTCTTGATGTTGTTCTGGTAAGGCGGCATAGAGTGGCAGGGGCCAAAGACGTGGTGCCTGACGAGATTGCAGCGGTGCAAGTGCTTCGAGCTGCTCTACTGCGGCGTCAATGTCTTCCTGTCCCGGCAGGAACGCTAAAATGTCGCCGGTGGGCTCTTTGTGGTTCAACTGGACAACTGCTGAGACGACAGCATGAACAATATTGTCGACCGGCTCACGGAGATAGAACCTCTCGACCGGGAATGTTTTCCCTTCAACGTATAGAATCCGGGCTCCGTCGAAGAACTTGCTGAATTTTTCTGCATCTAGGGTTGCAGACATGATAATAATTCTGAGGCTGGTGCGCTTTTTACTGAGCTGATACAGCAGACCCAACATAAGATCGGTGGTGACGGTACGCTCATGAGCTTCGTCAATGATGACAGTCGTATACTTACGCAGCATTGGATCGATCATGAACTCGCGCATTAACATTCCGTCCGTTACGTAGCGAATGGCAGTGTTTCGGCTCAGCTGCGCCAGGAACCGAACCTGATAACCTACGAGGTCACCAACTTCCGTACCTTCCTCATCAGCAACTCTCCGAGCGAGGCTGACAGCAGCTACACGGCGAGGCTGTGTGACGACTATGCGCTCGCGGGGATTATTTTCGAGCAAAAGCTGTGGAAGCTGCGTAGACTTTCCCGAGCCGGTTTCGCCGAGCACCACGGTGACTTGTTGGGCAAGAACACCATTCAAGACCTGACGACGACCACGGTACATTGGCAGCCGGCGCCTCTGTTCCATTAATTTCCTGGTATTCGGTGTGCCCTTGCGCGTTATTTGAGACTTACGGCCCCGCCGATTGGCCCCCGGACCGGCAGCCAGCGGCGCCTCATCCTCACTGGAATCAAAATTGACAACTTTCATTGATCATCCCCTGGGCTCACTACTTTGAGGCAATGGAACACGACAAAATCAATAGCAACAGAGTGCGCTGGGATAGCCACCGAGCCCACTAGTGTCGCCGTAGGCAAAAGGTTACACTGCGCTCGGAAAAATATATTTCAGCTGACACACCTTCTGGCTGCAGGCAGCCTTCCCCAGATTCTGGGCCATGCGGTCGCTAGGAAGCTATATCTTGTACGCGAACAATGTGCGCGTACAGCTCAACAAGTGTCGAGGAAGACTTGAGGACCGGCAGAAACCGACGAGTTAGAGTGGATTTACAGACTATTTGAAGCTGCCCTGATATCACGAGCCACTAGGTTCCACGCAAAGAGGGAGCCAGCAGATGGCCTGTAAACCAGCATTCAAGCAGTTGCAGACGGCGCGGGCGGCGCGGGCGGCGCAGGCGGAGTGCCAGCGTTTGGTGGGGAATGCACCGCAAGCGGTTTAGTGGGCGGCGTAGCCAGGAACTCGCGGCCGTAAATTACGAGGTTGGCCACTGCCAGCCAAGCTACACCTTTGGGAAATATACCCCGCTGGTAGAGGTCGCGCGCATGAACAGCTGTATACAAAAGACTCCACACCGAAATAAAGCCCGTCCCGTTCTTGTAGTCGCCGTCATGGATCATCCAGGCGCCGAGGCCGAATGCAGCACCAAAGCCACCACCGCTGAGCCGCGAAGGTCGCAGCGGAATGTCGTAGCGGACTTGCTGCCGCGTGACACTAGCCAATAGCACACCTGACGTGAATGCCGCGGGCACGCCCTGCTTCACCAACTGGTTATAGACGTCCATTGTCTCTGGTTGTTGCGCCCAGCTGACCGAAACTGGCCATACTCGTTACCACCAACCCTAACCCACGCATACATTGCGCATCCGTGTCCTGGCAGTCGCGAGATCAGAGAGCGCGTGGGCTTGGCTTACTATCCCGCCGATGAGCGCTCGAATATCCAAGCAATAAATTAAGCCTTGGTATCTCTTTGGAGCATGGACTGGCATGCGCAGACATCCTTGTCTGATTACGCTAACGGAAACGCAAAGCCTGAGATGGACACAGAAACAAGAGAGGCAAGGAAAAGAGAATGGATTCAAGGGTAAATTAGGACAAGTTTCATAGCAACTGGCACCGGGGAACTCAGGACGCGTGTAGCGTCTAAACGCTGGGAGGAGTGGGGGAAAGGCTCAGCAAAGCTTACTGGCATTGGACAACCAATTCAACGCGCCGACCCATTTGCAGTTTATAAAGCTCGGTTTCGCCCAGCAGACAACCGGGCCCCGCCCGCGTCAGGCAGCGCGTGACTTTGCCCAGCTCCGGCCGCCTACGCTCCAGCTGAGTGGGCTTAGGGTACCATGGGCCGCGCAGTGGTGTTCTCTTTCGTGTGCGTTCGCGTCCCTCACCTAAAAGTAGGCTCGCAAATGTTCCGGGTCACACGGAACGAGATCTTGGATGGGCCTGACGAACGCAAAGAGAGCATATCTCTACATGAACTAATTGGTCGGGATGATCTCGTGGAAATGTGGCAGTTCAACTATATGCTCGACATTCCATGGGTCATGTCACAGGTAAGCGTGGCCGCTGCGCCAGATAGCCATTTTGTGTACGGCTACCGCGAGTCCACCAGCGAGCATATCGTTGAAGATACCGGAAATCCGCAGGTGACGACCCATCCCATTAAAATGTACAACCTGTTTGGCACGCATCATTCCAAAGTGATGGTGCTGTTCTTTCAACGTTCCGGATCCGGGGCAGCCGGAGATGTGAAGGTAAACAAGAGCATTTACGCTCGAGTGGTTGTTCACACGGCTAATATGATATCTTTTGACTGGGAAAACATGTGCCAGATGGTCTGGATGAGCCCGGAGCTGCCGCGCTTCCACGGTTCTCGGGAAGATCTGCCCTGGAATAGGTTCCAACACGATTTTGTGCGCTACCTTAAGGCATACGGTAAGCCAGCGATCACGAGCATGGCTGAACGACTTGCAGGATTTGACTTTGCCTCGGTTCTGGACGTGTTTGTGGCGTCGGTCCCAGGAAACTATTCTACCGACCAGTGGGGTATGCTACGTCTGCGAAAAGAGCTGGACAATGCCGGTATTGACAAGACTGAAGTAATCGCACAAGTGTCGTCTATAGCCTCATTGTCCGAAGACTACTGGAAGTTTATTAAAGCCAGTCTGCGGGCGACCCAGCTACGGATTGTGTTTCCGACCGTGACGAACGTGGCGGACTCGCTGAACGGCTACCAATCGGGGAGCTCCATCCACTTTAAGCGACAGAGTGGCCCTCAGCTGAAACAATATGCTCACATTCGGCCGTGGCTGCGCCAGTGGAAGGCCATCGAGGCCCACCGTGATCGGGCCGCTCCTCATGTCAAGACGTATCTGGGCTTGGGGGACAAGAGCTCGATTCGGTGGTTCCTGGTTACGAGTGCAAACCTCAGCAAGCAGGCGTGGGGTGCGCACACAAAAACCCGCGGGAGGTTCTGGATCCAGTCGTGGGAGTGCGGCATCCTCCGCGTCGGCGATTTGAAGCCGCGCTACCTGGGCAAGCCTCCGGGAGGCTCATATGACGCGCGTAATCCCTGGGCGTACGAAAACAGGGGCTGGGTCTACTTGCCGTACGACCTCCCGCTCTCCGAGTACGGACCCAAAGACGAGGCGTGGTCGGCCCATCAGGCCTACGCAGACCCGGACTGGCAGGGCAACACTTGGCCCTAGTTGGTGAGCCTGCCCGTTGATCTATTTATTACGTTTGAGAAACACATATTTCTATAGGTTCTCGGCCAAAACCAATTTCTGGCTAGGCTTTCAAGGCTTTCAAGCCCTTCAAGCCCTTCAGGCGTCCAGGCCCGCCCACGACTCCCCGCTGCATGGAGCGAGCCCCGACTTGAGCTGGCCGTCTGGCCATCCCCCGCATTACGGCTGGGCATTACGACCGGCGGCGTCGACGTGGGTCGAGGGCGAGGGCGAGGGCGAGAGCTAGGGCTAGGGCTGGGCCCGAGGGTGAGAGGAGGGCGAGAGCGGCGCGTGTGGGTGGATAAAGGCTGCACGTGACGCCGGCCCTCGATGGGGGGAATCAATCCCACACATGCATCTGGACCCGGGAGGTGGGCACTGCAGCAGGGCACCGACCGAGAGATTTGTGTGCGATCAGCCCGGCGATTTCCTCCCACTAGACCAGCACCCCTCCACCAGCACGATCGCAATGGTGCGCAAACGCAAAGAGGTGGAGGAAGCCGAGGCCGACGACGGCGAGATCACACGCTGCGTCTGTGGCCACCAGGAGCTCGCCGACGCCGCCGCCCGCATCCGCGGCGTCGAGGCCGGGCTGTTTATCCAGTGCGACAGCTGCCACTGTTGGCAGCATGGCTTCTGCGTGGGCTTCAGGACCGCCCGCGAGGTGCCCGATGTGTACTATTGCGAGGTCTGCCGCCCGGACCTGCACATCGTCGAAATCAAGCCGCTCGGGCGCATGTCGCGGTACCTGCCCAACGAGCGCAAGCAGCGCGGGCGCGGGCGCGACGCGGGCGCCGACACGGCTGCTGGGCCCTCTGTTGCCAAGCTCAAAGTAGGGGCTGGAGGCGACGGCGATGACGACGGCGGTGCCAGCGGTGCCAGCGGCATCGGAGGTGGCGAGGCGGACGACGATGGCGACGCAGACGACGACGGCGTGCTGGGCAACGAAGACGATAACGAACAAGCTCGGCGCGGTAGCCGACACCAGCAGCAAAATGGCCGGGCCAGGAGCCTGCGAGCGCCCCTGCGAGCGCCCCAAAAAGACGATGACGACGAGGCCGAGAGCGACAGCGAGCGACCAGACGTCGGCGGCCGCGCAGCCCGGGCGGAAGAGAAAAAGCGGCGGCTGCTTAACTCGCGCGAGGATGCTATTCTCCAGCGCGTTCTCGAGCAGTCAGCGCTGGAAGCCCAGAGCACCGCGGGTGCTGCGGGCGACCGGTCGAGCTCCAGGCGCCGGGGCAACGGCCGATCCGGTACGTCGACGCGCACGTCTCCAGAAGACTCGAGCTTGGAAAACGCGAGCGACGACGTTGACAAAGACGACCGTCTGGCGTCGGCCGCCACGTCCGCTGGAAGCTCTGCCCGCAGCAGGACACTTGCCAGCAGCCGGCGCACCAGCGGGGACGACGAGGACGGAGCGGGGGCTACCGAGCAGTCCAGTCCAAAGCGCAGGCGGCCCGACCGGCGCACGCCAGCGGGCACCTCTGCTAGTGGGTCGAGTGCCGGCGCGCCATCGAGTGGCGCAGCTCGGCGAAATGGCACGAAGGCGAACGGCGCCGGCAGCTCGAAGCCCAACAACGGCACCACCAGCGAAGGGACCGGGCCGGTCGCTAATGCAGCCCGGCCGAAGCCTCTACCGGTGCCCAAGCGCGCCAAGCCGCGGATTCCGCCTCCAAGAGCGACGCTCGCGGACATGCGCAAACGCATCTCTGCCATTCTCGAGTTTTCGGGGCATACGCAAAACGACATGCAGACGGAGGGCCGCAACCGCGTTCAGCTACTCGAAGAACAGAAGGACAGGCACGGGGAGACCGAGATGGTTGCTCAGCTGGAGTCGCTGTGCGGCCAGCACCAGCAGAATGTGGGGCGGCTGGAGGAGCTGACCCGCAAGCTGCTGGCGTGGCAAGAGCAGTACGGCTGAATGCTGGTACGCATGGACCGGGCCTTTGGGACGTCTCGGCAACACTAGATTTATTTAATGGCATACGCATAATAATTTATTGAACATACGTTACTACTCTGCGACCCATGGCGAGCCGGCTGCACGGTCTGGCCGAGAGCAGGACTTGGTGGGGCCAGCAGAGGGCACCGCCGCTGAACCCGTACCCGTACCGCACCCGCACCCGCCCGCGCTCCGGCCGGATCAGATCGCTTGGCTGACCATTGATCCGGCGAGCTGCAGCCTCTCACCGCCAACCTGACATGCCGAAGGTGATCGTTATCGGGGCCGGCATGGCCGGCATTGCTGCTGCCGCCGAGTTGCAAAGCCCTGAAGTTTTGATCCTAGAAGCCGCCGACCGTGTCGGTGGAAGGCTTCACACGGTCCGCGAGCCGTTTGGCCCCGTAGAGCTCGGTGCAGCCTGGTTTCACGAGGTGCCCAACAACCCATTAGTAGAAGTCGCCGAAAAGAGCGGGATCAAGCCAATTTTCGACGATGACAAGACGGTGGCGTTCACCAGCGAGCTGGGCCGCTTTGACCCTGGAAAGCTCGGGTACGCGGCCGAGTTCGCAAAGTGGCGCGCTGCGCAGCCCAACATGCCGTTGAACAGGGCCTACGAAATCTTCGTGAGCGAGTCGGGGCTGGGAGCCGAGGAGGCAAGAAACCTCAGATCTCTGGAACAGCTGCAGCAGCTGCCAAATGGGCTTGACTGGACAAAGCTGCCGTCGCACTATCCTGCCGGCGGCGGCCGGGACATGGCTATCCCTGGCGGCTACGACCAAGTGCTTAGCGCTGTGGCAGGAGGCAGCTTGGAGAACCTCCCCATCCATCTTGGTGAGCCTGTGACCGAGGTCGTTGTCAACGGCCCCAAAGAGGTTTTGGTCCGCACGACTAAGGCCGAGTACACCGCAGAGTCGGTCATTGTCGCCGTGCCTATCGGTGTGCTCAAAAGCGGGTCTATAAAGTTCTCGTCGGGGCTGCCAGACCACGTTTTGCAGTCGATCAAGGCCACCAGCGTCGCCCGACTCGGTAAAGTTTGGTGCGAGTTCCCCTCTGCGTTCTGGCCCGATGATTTCAAAAAGGAGGCGATTATGGGCGCCCACCCGGCACTCGTATACAACTGGACCGCCGTGCACGGTCAAGACAAAAACATTTTGGGCGTAATCGTTTGCAACGATGTTATCGACGCCGTAGAGGCGAACCCAAATAACGCTTTCAAGCTGGTCAAACCCTACTTTGAACAGATCAAGTCCCCTGGCACCACCATACCAACACCGACCACCACCGTAAACTCCAACTGGGTCACTGGGCCGTTCTCTCAGGGTGCCTATTCGACATTCGAGTTCCCGCAGCAGCGGCCGGATGCTGTGGCTGGCTTTGTTAAGGGAGCAGCTCCTCTTTTCTTTGCTGGCGAGCACACCACGCTTGAGGGCGCCACCTTTGTGCACGGGGCGTATCTCAGTGGTAGACGTGCGGCATCCCAGTCTCAGGACGACATCGGGAGGCTCTAGTCTAATTTTACTACACATTCGCTACATAGAGCATGGTTAAATAAGAGATCAGCGGTTCATTGGATGCCTTTGGAGAACGCGAGGGACCAGGTGCGAGTGAGGCCGTCGTCCAGCCATTTGGCCTGGAACTGGTCGTTGCTGAAAAAGTCGTACGACGACTTGGCGTCGTAGAGCGCGCGATTCAGCTGAAGAATACCCTTCCACCCAGAGTCGACCTTGTCAACGAGATCCTTAATTACCTGATCCCATTCCTGTTGGACAAACTGGGGGCTCCGGATGAACGATGAGATTGGTGTCAGCGGAATCATGTGAATGCCTTGGATGTACTCAAGGTTATTGCCAAAGTAGGTAGTATGATCGATTTTGTTTTCAAACTTGATACCACTGACCTTATTGCCAATGATTTTGTCCGGCTCGACCTTGTTGTCGTCAGAGTATAGCATATAGTAGTTCATAGCTCTACGCTGGATGGCCAAAACGAGGTTTCCGCGGGTTTCCATGTTCTCATCTCCAATAACATTTCCCCACAGTTTCATCCCGTAATAGCAGTGATAGTCTTCAGATGACGACTCTTCATCTTTACCATCTCCGGAAGCAAACAGGCCCTTAGCAAGAGAATGGCCCTGGAACCAGTCGAAGCTACGTGATGTTGGGAAGGTCTTGTCATCGCCGTAGTTAGCCACATCACGAACCAGCGCATTTACCCAGTCTTTGACTTTGGCATCTTGAGCCCAATTCCCACCAAAGTCCTTGTCTACCTTAGCAATAATAGCAGCGGCGTGAATAAAATAGCCATAATGGAAATGATGGTCATTATAATAAGTGTTGCCAAAGTCAGCGCCAGCATCTTGGACGCCAGCTTGCGACACGAGTCCCTTCCAGTCCTTGTCGTAGAACAACGGTGTCTGCTGCTTGTTAGACGTAAACACGTCAAACGCCTGCTGGATGCGCTCAAGTAACTGTCGAGCCAAGCCGTCGTCCTTGATGATATACTTCGCAACCAGAAGGATGAGTGCAAACTTGTCCATTAGTTTACCACTGAAGTACATCGAGCTGACGTTCGTGGCCTGGGCCATGTCGAAATTCGCAGTCTCCTGTTCTGCCGTCTTGGTAAGGAGTTCAATGTCTGAGGCGCTGAAATTGCTCGCAGCAAAGTTGTTATCGCCTGCAGGCTTGTTGACAGCCCAGGGCAAGAAACCAATATCGCGGGGTAGACGCTCGTACATCTCCAGAAGGTTTGTTACACATAAACGCATTTTGCCCAAAACCGTGGAGTCCAGATAGTAGTTTGTAACTTTTCCATTCATCTTGGAGGTAAACGCGTCAACATGATGAGGTAAAGCAAATACGAGAGTACCGCCACCAGACGAGGCACCAGACAGATTGTATTGGAAGCCGTAGGTCGCGACCGACCGGTCCTCAGTCACCCCACCCACGAGGCTAACATCAGTGGCGTATGCGCCAGCAGCCGAATCAAACACCTGCTCCAAACTGTCATCATAGAGCACAGCGACCTGAACAATAAGTGGAGATTCGCTGCTGTCAACAAAGATGTGGTTCGGGTCGCGAGAGGTGAAACCAACGTTCTGACCAGAGGGAGATGATACGTAAATGAGCCAAACGCGATCATTCTGCAGGGCGACACGGAGCTTCGATAGGCCCCGACGGACAAGCACAGGACTGTACACAGTCTTGAAGCCAATCTGCGAGCCGAGGAGGGGACGTAGGCCCGAGTACACTCCGGTAACAAAGCCCATGCCGTTGCAAATAGGGACCTTTAGACTGCCATTGCCAGCAGAGAACTCGGCAGTAACAGAGAGCGGGCCCCAGGCCGACGTTTTGAAACCAGGGTTGTCAGAGAACTGCTCCGCGCTGAAATTCAAAGACATCAGCATGGTTGGATTGAAGTAGTACTGCGCGGTCTTTGCGTTGGCGTCTGGTCCGAAGATGCGTTGATCTGCAGTAACATGGCTCACACCGAGGCCGTAAAAGTCTTGGACACCTGTGTTCCACACGCTGTATGGATGCGGGAAAGCTGGCAGAGTCCGCGCATCAAGAAGCAAGTTGGTGTAGAACTTGTTGGTGTGCACGGGCTGATCACCCGGCTGGTCCGGCGGGGGCTTGGGATGGTTATTTTGGGGGAACACCGAGGGCACACCCGAACTTATTGTCGAGAACAGCGCCATAGCCACAAACGCGTATACAGATGAAAGGTGGAAAGTGCGCGGTCCCCATTCTGCACGTTAATTAGGATCTGATGCATAAGCACGCAGGCACGCGCGGTGTAATGCCCTCACAAGGTAAACAATAATGATGGACCTGCCGTTCGGGTATGCTAAAATTGGTGATAATGATTTCGAATTGGCGACTGTAAATATATTTGCGCTTCTAATTCAGGACTGAGATGCGGGCAAGTTGACAAGCTATACACGCTATGGGTGTCTGGTAGATTGCCTGAGGTGCCTGAGCCGCCGGCTGCGCAAGCTGCTGGCGCACGAGGTCCTTGTGAGAAACCGCCAGCCCCGCTGACAGTGCCCAAACCCTTTCTTCGTTGCGCGTGCCGCGCGATCTACATGTATTGTGGGCGCGACAACAGCGCTGGACGCGGGTATGGGACGCGCTGCAATCGGAAAGCCAGGTGTTGCAGCCTACAGACAGGCACACAATCTTCACAGTAAGATAATTGAGGTGTGAATCTGCAGCGTTTCAGTCTATAATTTATTGAGTACCCTGACTGGGCCGTGTCTGAACTATGAAACGCAAGACCTACTGGTTCGTCTGCTGTGGGGCAACTCACGCAGCTGGACCTGGTGAAGCGACAGGAGCGAGCCCGGGGGGTCGTCTCAGAGTTCGCGCATGCTATCAAACTATAGGCCGGTAGAGGCATCTGACAAACTATCTGTAGGCCTGCATAGACCGCTACATCGGCCTCTTCCATTTCTCTCTCCAATCTCACGCGATATGAGCCTACCAGCTACTAAGGACGGGGCCCCGGTGCCCCACATACGTCACTGCGCGCATCCCGCACTGCCTCGCTCCCAGCTAATCCGCTTCCAGCTGTCGGCTGACACACGCTGAAACACGGCAGGTTTGGGGGTTGCACACCAGTAGTACCGTACCAGCTAACCAGGTATTGCAAGATGTTCGTGCATGTCTTGAAATAATTCCTCGAATTTAGTACTACGATGAATAGCTCCGTATACTTGAAATATGTGAACTCAATGTCAATCGGAGGTTGCTTTCAATATGACATATTCGCACGCGGTATTCAAAAACTAAGAATAGTGCTAGCCCTGTGTATGGCTGACTCGCCCCCATGCTAGCATCGCCAAGCCTCTGCCTGCGTCTGTTTTCGTGGTAAGAGATCCCGATTCTGCGGAGGTGCATGCGTGCTTGTAAGACATGCAGGTCCCAAGGAGGGTCGTTACTGCGACAACAACCGCAACCCTGGTATCTACATGCCCCTGAAACGAATGTCTTAGACATGGGCGGCACCTCTGCTTCGGTTCAAGCGGGTCCCAGCTTACCATGGCACGGACGGACAAAGAAAAAAAGAGGGTCAGAGGTTATGAAGCATGTATGAACTTGATGATCCATAAATTTTGCGTTCGAAAGTCATCCTATATCACTAGCAGCGGGTGCCAGATTTAGCAAGAGGCAAGGGTCATCTGGTATGCATGTATTGTTTGGCGCATGCAACAAGGTTTCGGGCGCACGTTGGTAGCGTCTTGTCGTGACAGCTTTACTTAAAGTCTCCCACGGAACCAGGTTCTTCCGATACCGCAGTAATAACTCCGACTGAACTTAGCCGTGATTGGTATTCTTATCGTTTGCACACCAGTTGTTTTAGTTATGGTCAAGCTTTCAACCAACCTTGTCTTTGCAGCCGTTGTCTCAACTGTCTGCGGGTTTCTTCAGGTAAATTTCACCAGAAAGCAGGAGATTCGCAAAGACAAAGACAGCCCTTTACTTGGCTACCTTCTCGATCGCTATGACGCTGTAAATTGGTGGACCCAGGAGACCGAGGATGGTAAGGTCAGTTATTCGCCAGACGTGTACAACTTTTACTTTAC
Source organism: Wickerhamiella qilinensis (assembly GCA_030556915.1). Taxonomy (NCBI): domain Eukaryota; kingdom Fungi; phylum Ascomycota; class Dipodascomycetes; order Dipodascales; family Trichomonascaceae; genus Wickerhamiella; species Wickerhamiella qilinensis. The sequence continues at coordinate 64,065 of JAKTUW010000012.1, forward strand.
ATCCGTTTCTGTCGGCTCACCTGCTCAGTCAGTCGACGTGATTATTGATACTGGCAGTCCGGCTTGTTGGTTCTTTGGCCCCAAGACTCGATTCCAGCAGGCAAAGCAGTTCTTCCCGAACCAGTCAACAACTTTCCAAGATATTCACGCAAATTTCTCGCTGAGGTATGGCGCTGGTCAGTATAATGGCTACTGGGGGCAAGACTCGGTGTCTCTTGATGGCTCAAGCGAGAGTACCGTAACACAGTTCCCCTTTGGAGTGGTCGACGACTACTTCGCCTACTCGGGAGCGCCTGGTTTGCTAGCATTGGGCCCCCACATCAATGGTGTGGGCCCATCCAACTACTCGCTCTTCCCAGAAACGCTGTGGAAGCAGGGGAAAGTGGAATCACCAATCTTTTCTTTATCTCTGACTGAGGACGGAGGCGATGTCCTTTTCGGCGGTGCAGACCTCGGCCAGATTGAGTTCCCCCTTTATGTTTACAACTTTGTTGGCACATCAAGCCCTGCGTATAGTAATTTCTATACTGTTCCACTGAACCGACTGTACGTTGATGATACGCCCTATGATGTTGCACAGCCGGTCATATTGGATACTGGCTCACCAGTAAGCTCACTTCCTCCCTCATTTGTTGATGCTCTCGGTAAACGTTTGAACCTGGCACAGTATGGAGGCGAGGGTGGGCCATATTATACAAACAGCAGCGTGGCTGATCTGAAAGGATCCATCTCGATTGAAATCGGTAACTTGAAGCTTGATATTCCAGTTAGCGAATTGTTTGTCCCTGGCAAGTTCCTTTGGGGCGCCCGTGGTCCTGCCAATGCAAACGCTTTGGCATTCACGCCAGGTAGAAGCAATCTTCTAGGAGATACGTTTTTCCGGTACGCATACGCCACGTTTGACAGCGTCAACCACAAAGTATACCTAGCTAAGCGGAACACTTTTACATTCATGCCTAGGTTTGTCTTCTCAAAGGACGGCATCGACAAGCTTGCCCAGCCGGGTGTCAACAGCAGTAACGGACTACCTCCACCTAGCTCCAGGCCTACGCCTACTAATATTCCAACGTCCGTTGGCCTGGTTTCAGGATCTAGCCGCCACGTTCCGACCACTAGGGTGGGCATGGCTGCAGGGGATGATTCTTCGCCTGGTCCGGCTATAACCGCTCAGAGTGCAGGGTCATCAGGAGCAGCTCTTCAGGTTGATACAGAGTCTGCAACTATTTTGGCTGAAATGGCGTCTAGCCCTGCGGCTAGTTCCAGCGCTGCATTTGGGTCGGCTGCTTCTAGCGCAGGATCCCAAGTATCGGTAACCTCGCCTGCCGCGAAGTCCGGCAGTAACACCCCGGCGTCGAACAATGCCCAGACATCAAAACTCATGGTTCGTACGCTTCTCTCATCCTTTCTGTTGGCTCTGGCTATCTAAAGACGCCGCCGGCTAACGCCAATAATACCCATTAATGTAAAACCTTCACATCCACTCTTTAATACTCCAAAAAAAATCGAGACATCATAGAAATTACATGCTTACTTGCGCTGTACGGAAAGTGGCTGCTATATCATCCACGCCGCTTATTCGGAGGTACATAAGCTCCCTTTTTAGGGGGACCCTCCTGTCTGCCTGAACCCTCTCCAATTGGCCGTGGGTTCGCAGGTGGATCGACGGGTCGTGCATTGCCAAATGGAGATGACCGAGGCTGATCGGATCCAGAAGTAGGTCTTGCGTTGCCAAAAGGCGATGGGCGCGAGGCCGCAGCATTAGGTGCCGGCTTAGCATTGCCGAAAGGTGAAGAGCGCGGGGCAGCACTGTCCGGCGTCGGCCTAGCATTACCAAACGGCGAAGGGCGAGAGGAAGCACTATCAGACGCCGGCTTAGCATTTCCAAATGGCGAAGGGCGAGAGGAAGCACTATCAGACGCCGGCTTAGCATTTCCAAATGGCGAAGGGCGAGAGGAAGCACTATCAGACGCCGGCTTAGCATTTCCAAATGGCGAAGGGCGCGAGGCCGGCGCATCTGGCGTTGACACAGGCTTCGCGCTACCATACACCGAAGTGCTAGGTTTTGATTCTGGAACCGAGGTGGACACAGGAGCCGCTTTACCAAACGGCGAGGGCGCAGCCGACCCAGCAGCTGGTGAGCCCACGCGAGGTACAGCGACAGGAGATGGGCTGGGTGCGCCAGTTGCAGCACGAACACTCGGGGGAACATACGCGCCTGGTCTGTTAGCGGCTTCCTCCAACCGTTTCTGGCGCTCTTCCTCGAGTTTAGCAGCCTTCTCTAGCCTTTCTTTCTCCTCAGCGGCGGCTTTGGCACGCTCAGCTTCCACTTCAGCAATGCGGGCATCCTTGGCCTTCTGTAGAAGGTCATCGTTTTTAGCCTTCTCGGCATCGAATGCAGCTTGACGCTGTTCGTTGATCTTGCCAACGAACTTGGTGTATTCAGAGACCATTCGCCCGAAGCGCTTACCTGCCGCAGTAGCGAATTCAGAACGCTGCTTGGCAGACTTAGCCAATGCTTCCCGACGCGCCTCAAAGGCTTCACGATCACGTTTTTCCTGTTCGGCGGCGTCCTTGACCCAAAGCGCCGCCTCTTCCTTTCGATAGGCACGCTCAAGATGGTCGTAACGACGCGCAACAGCCTTCATACGAGACTTGAGGTCTTGCGATTCTTTCTCGAGTTGACTGACCTGCATTTGGGTAAGCTTTTCAGCATCAACTTCATCCAGTTTATCAAGATCCACATGGATGACACCCTTTGCATTGATTTCTTCAGCCAGTTCACGTTTTGTGGCATCCTTAATGGCCTTTTGCTCTTTCCGAACACGCTCGGCCTCACGGGCACGAGCTTCTTCGGCTTGACGAACACGTTCGGCCTCTTTCTCTTCTGCCTGCTTGGCGGTACGAGCTTTCATTTCCTCAGATTCACGAGCCCGCTGCTTCTCGCGAGCCTCCTTGAGCCGCTCCTCCTGTAGCGTCCGGCGGTTCAGGAAGGCCTCGTTTTCAGCCTTGAGGCCTGTAGTCGCCATATCCAAAAGTTCTTTGCGACTAGCAGCCCGGTATGACTTAGTCTCTTCATCGATCTGAGACAGAGCCGACGCAACCTCGGAAGCAAAGTCACGGAGCTGCGCACGGACTAAGGCGGCAGGCGTGGGTTCCAGCGCACTAGGATCGCGAAGCGTGGCCCTAGGGGATGATAAAGCATCCACAAAAGTCACAGACCCTTGCTTGTGATCAATGCGTACTTTAAACTTGCCCGCGTGGGAACCAAAAACAAGAAGCTTCTCTACCTCGAGGCGAGGTAGCTTAAAAGGAGCAGGCAAGTCAACGAGATCAAACACAAAGTTGAGCTTCACCGTGGTATACGCTTGGCTCAGCTGAGAGAACACACGAGACACCACAACTTGCTGCAGAGGCTTAATGTAGGAGGTGTAAGCCTTAGCGGAGCCAATGATATCAATGATAGGAGCCAACCGGGACTTGGCAGTTAAAGGATGAAAGTCCTTCTCCAGTAAAAAGTACAGTTGTTTGATCTCAGGACGCACATAACTTAAAATGTTCTTAGACATTGCAGTAGCCATAAGAGCTTCACGGGTAGGCACTCTGTTCATATTCAGTAAAGAAGACAAGCGGACATTTCGCGAAGTATTTCCTGTGGCCGGCGAATCATTTGTCTCTCCCTGGGGGATACAAAGCACAGATAGCAGGAAGAAAGATGCAATCCGCTGGAGCTCACCTTCCGGAGCAGAGTGCCTGGTGTGGTACACCATAGCGTAGAAACGGGCCCAGGCAGCTGCGTGGAACAGATGGTTGCTACCCACGCTGAAAATGCGAGCCAAAGTCTCGTAATATGTGGCCATGTTAGAGATCTTAATGGGCCGACGCGACAGAGTCAGCAGCGTGTGCAGATCCTCGACGGAGCGGAAGGCCTCCTGCCAAAGCTCGAGCTTGACCGCAACCTGCAGTTGTTCAAAGCGGGTATCCAGGAACAGCTGTAGAGTATCGGGATTGGTCAGATCAATGGGGTTAGCCTGGTTAGCCTGCTTTGCCTGCTGGGCGGCCATCTGCAAATGGTTACGCAGAAGTTCACACAAACGGCGGAACTCGACTTTGCGTTCGTAACGCAAGCAGAACTTGAACGCTTGGTATACCACTTTGGTGTACAAGCCCTCAAGGGCCGAGTTGTTGCGCAGCACATCCAGCACTGACCGGTACGCCTCCCAGAGAAACTTGAGCCATGGGGTCACTACTTCGCGATCAGTACGATCCTTGGTCTGCTCGCTAGACACAGTGCTCATCAGCAGATCTTCGGGGGACTGCTCGGCCTCCAAATCGTCTTCTTCAATGGTGATCTGGTCGGCAGCGGCCTGAGCCTCCGCCACTTTAGCCTCAGACAAGGTCAAAAAAAGGTCGACGACAGATGCCAACGACGGCACATTTCCCGGAATAACAAGCTTCTTGTACTGGTGAAGCCCATCCTTGACCGTCTTGCCCTTCCGAAGACCTACGCTCAGCTCGACAAATCTGAGAGCAATGGGCTCGATATAGGACAGCGACACGTTGCGAGTCCGTTTCGACAAAATAGTGTCATAAAGGAGGTCGAGGGCGGCCGCCTGCTTTTCCATGGCGGCCAGCTCCTCTGCGCGCTTGAGCACGTTCTCCGGTCGCGCGAGTGGAGCCATATTGGCAGTCTGAAAATTTTGGCTGGCCGAAGGTATGCCTTGGGAGACGAGGTTTAGGGTTTGGCTCGCAAGACCCCTTGCGTTCAGTGAGTGACTGCTGCCAATTACAATTTAGGTCACGTGATAGCTTGTAGCGGCCACTTCCTCCTCACTCACGCACAATCTCTCCATACTGAGTCGAGCCCCCGTCCGCACAGACTGCGACGCTCAAGGAGCACCATTACGATAGTAGTATGTGAAACAGAAATCGATTTCGAGTATTGCTCACGCGCACTTTTGTCTATATTATGTAGTTGGCCATTCTCTTTCAACGGAACTTACCTAATCGAAAGGCTTCGTTGTCGCTTAGCTCACAAACCGGTGCGACTCGAGCTGCGAGCACGATATGCGTCTAAACGTTAAGGATGCAGTCAAACATTCCATTCTATACATTAGTACATTAGAATCGCAGCATTTGAGATGGAGATTTCGTGGGCCGAATGCACCGACAAAGTTGCTTGCCTTGGGTAGTGGCAGCCACGTTTGTGGGAGCACCCAAGCACTCGCGACGCTAAGCCGCGCACACGTGCAGCATAAAAGCAAGTAGTTGATTACTCTAGACGACTATGTGGCATGAGGACGGGCCAACGTGCCGTTTATTGGGCTGTCATTTCGCCGCACACAACCTGGGTCAGGCCGCTCGCCGATCGGAAGCGTCTCCCAAGGGAGCACGCGCTCCCCGTACCCCGTACCCACTATCAAGTGGTGGTGGCTCTGCAGCTGCCAGCAATCACATGCCTCCGCACTGATGGTTAGAGAGTTGTTGGTAAGACACAAAGTGTCTGAGGCCAGTGTGTCGCCTAGGCAGATTTGGAAGTGAAGGGCCCGTGACCAAAGAGCAAAAAGCCATGATATACTAGCACGTTACTCCCTGGTGGCTGCCGGTTGGCTGCCCATGCGGCCGTCCGTGCCCTGCTTCCCCACATATCCAGCTGTAAGCCGGGCAGGCAGGCACAACAGTCGGGCTGCAGCAGCGGTTAAGGTCCTGCGTGGGGAGGGGGGATGCGAGGGGGGAGGCAGGCACGAGGCTCTGATCCGCGATATTGGAAAGACATTCTCACAGGCACCGCTCTCCTTTGCAAGGGTCGGTTCAGTAACAAAATGAGGCATGATTAGCATGCTCGCAACGCTCGATAGTGGGGTGGTCCTCTTGGCATGCGTTTGAACTTCACATTCTCCTTGGGCCTCTGGGGGGTGGCTGATGATGACTCTCGCTGCAGCCTAAGCTAAGCGGCCAAACGGACCGGGGAAAGCACATGCTGAAGGGCTTTGTCATCGAATGCAGGGTGCATACTGCTCAGTTTTCAGCTGCATGTCCAGGCCATCTCACCCCAGCTATTCTGTAAGGCGGAGTTCCGCTCGGCGATAACAACAGGAGCCTGCTCCCTGCCACCCGCTTGTGTCACTGGCTCGTTTGCTGCCACGCGCCTAGTATTACACCGGAGACTCGAGCCCATCCCCCTCCTTGTAAAGCAGTCCGCCCCGCCTACCTACAGTGCCCGCGCACCTCTCGTTCTCCACAGTCATAGAGGCTCCTCGTGGCCCGCAAACTCCGGACAAACCGCCGACATTCGACATCTGAGCCGGAATGAGTGAACAGGGGGGCGATCCACAAGATCTCGCGAAATCCCCTGCGCCGCGGGCCGTGCCCACGTCAATCTTTGCGGATGCGCCCGACCAGTCGGAGGGTTTAGCGCAGCAGTCGGCCTTTTTGGCAGCAGGAGCCAACATTCCCGACGATTTCGACCAAGCATACGACTGGTTCGCCTCGGCGTTCTCTCAGGTCGCGACCGCGCAAACACCCGACCCTCAGTCCAATGCTGCTTCCCCAGCGTTTAAAGCGGAGAGCCCGGAGCCGCTGCTGAACAAGCACGAGCAGGATGCTTTCAGCTCATTTTTGGAGAATGTGCTGCTGGGCCCGGATGCCCCGGCTACTCGAGAGGAGGTCCACTGGCTGGACTCGGCGTCGTCCAGCGACAAACCCACGGGGCTGTATGTCCCGCTGTTCACCAACTACACACACCGGCCACAGCTCCAGGAGCTGCAACGACAGCAGCTTAAAAGCTTGCATCTGTCAGGGAACACCCAAGTATCGGTGCCGTCTGCAGAGGGAGCAAGTGGCTCCCATCCTCAACCACCGAGTACCGGCCATGCTCGCCGCCCGAGCCCTGGCCAGAGCCAGGGCCAGAGCCAAAACCCAAGTCAAAACTGGGGTGCGCACGCTCAAGCTCAGAATGGTCGGCAGGGCCACGGACACGGGCTCAGTGATAGCCCTGCGCCGGTGTCTGGTCCTTCTCCGTACCCACTCCCAGACCAGCCAAAACGGTCACACCAAGCACGGGACAGTACTAGCGGTCCGTCACCCATGCCATCTCACATGGCATCTCCGGGAAACTTACCGGACCATGTGATTCCGAACTCGGCTGCAGGCAATGTACAAGAGGTTCCTGGTCTGTATTTGCAGCAGCAAATGAATAGCGGCGACCAGAACCCTGCGGCAGCTGGTGACCATCCATCGTCTAGGCGCCCCAGTGGTTTGAATCCTAACGCCTGGCCCGCAAACTATTCGCGACCAGGGTCCGAGTATCAGCCATTCATGCCCCGTAGTTACACCGGGAACAGACTGGATGCATTTGGTGGTATTTTGCCTGTAAATGCACCGTTAATACCGCCCCCGGGACCCAATCAGCTCGCTGTACCTGGGTCTGCCCCTGGTGGCCACATTGTGCCCGTACCCAGCTTGAAATTGCAGAGTTACAGGCCCCAGCCGGAAAAATTACAGCACCAGGTGGAGCAACCTGCTTCTCAATCTCAGCATCCTAAACAGGGGCAATTCCAAATGTTGGAACCTGAAAGTGCCTCGCCGGACCATTTGGCCCGCCAGCAACGGCAGCAGCAGCCTCCTCCGGTCCATTCACAGCAGCCCCCACCGCCAATGTCTGGCAAAATTAACCAACAGCAGGCTACGCCGTACCAACAACAAGGAGGAGGCAGCCCAATTCCCACCCAACCAGGTGGTCCTGCGTACGCACCCAAGTCCGAGTTCTACAGGGGATTCGTTGAGCTGCCTCAGCCTGTCGGATCCAGTAACCTTGTTGCTATGGTAGAGGCTCAGCACCTCTTCAACAATGCTCGAAACCATATGGTTCAGCAGCAAGCGTATCAGACAGCGCCTATAGAGTCTCAGGCATCGCCACAAGACGGTAACTCTCCCGGTGGAGGGCGTAACAGTCTTGGTGCTGCTGGACGAAAGCGGCGCGACTATCTTTCTGAAGACCAAGTGCGTCTGAATCACATTCATAGTGAAAAACGCCGGCGTGATCACATTAAGCAACTATTTGCGGAGATGACCTCGCTTGTACCATCTCTTCGCCACTCCACTGAGCAGATGCCCAAATCAACCATTTTGCAAAAGGTCTACGCGCACATCGTTGGGTTAGCGGAACAAAATAAGCTAATCCGGTCTCAGCTGGAGGAGGCTGGAGCCAATGCCATTGGTATTACCGCTTTCAAGCTCTCTCAGCCCATGGAGGGTGCGAGCATACTGGGCGATCAATCGCGGGAGGGTTCTACAGAATCCCCTGCTACTGCACCGGCCGAGTCGCCCGCCAGACTACCAGGTATGAGTGGCGACACACCCATCAATGATATGAGCGAAACCACAGCGATGGCACCCCAGACCCTTACTCAAACGGCTGGAGAGTGACACGCCAGGATTTGTACACTATGTTTTCTCATTAATTTATTTTAGATTTGATTTCCTACGTCTTACTATTCCTGTATTCTGTTAGAATGCTATCTTCCAGTCCAGCGCATGGCTCGTATCAAGCTGGTCGCTTTTATTGCGCCGTTTGTATTCGGTTATTTGCATCCCGGACAATTGCTCGGGCCTCATCCTCCAATACAGCGCCATAAATGCCTTCCTCGGCTATTTGTACAGCATGGCTGTGGGCTTCGCCCCAATTACCCTGGCGCATGGCGAGACGAGACAGCCAGATGCTAGCTTGGCCCTTCCATCGCAGGTCTTCTTCCGAAGTTGACTGAGCCGTGTACTGCATGTACCGTATAGCCTTTGATATCTCGTCGTTAAGCTCATAAACCAGTCCCAGTCGATAGGAAAAAAAGGCCTCATCTGGAGAGATGCGGAGTGCCTGATGGTAAGCAGAAATAGCTTCATCAAACTTGTCCATCCTCTCGTAGATATTCGCAACAGCGGCCCAGATTCGCGTATCATTTGGCCGCAAGGCCAGTGCGCGCTTATAGTGATATTGGCTAGAGATGAGCTCATTCATAACTTCGTATGCTTGGCCTAAGCCATACCATGCATTGTAGTCCCTTTTGTTAATTTCAACGGCAGATAGATACGATTTGATAGCCGCATTGATATTGCGGAGCTCAATATATTCATGACCCAAAAGCGTCCAAGCCGAGGAGTGCTCACGATTAGCAACCAAGGCCCGTTGATAATAGGTCACGGCCTTTTCATGCTCACCTCGAAGGCCAAAATAGTTAGCTACCAGGCAGCATGTTTCAGGACGATACATATCAATCTTTTCGGCAGAATCTGCCAAGTTGGAGAGTTGAACCGTTCTTCCCGTAATAAATAGGATGTTTGAGTATATTTCAAGTTCTTCGAGTCGATATGGATCGTCTTTGATAACGGAGTCAAGCATCTCAGCTGCTTTCTCAAGATTAGAATCATGGTAATGCATTAATGCACGCTGAACGGGAATAAAAGCAAAGCCAGGGTACAATTGTTCAGCTTGCTGCACCTGATCCCTCATGCGCTCCTCCGAGCCATAAAACCTTTGGTGAACAAAAATCTTAAACAGCAAAAGCATACTCTTATCAGGCACGGCTTCTAAGCCTGAGTACAACGCAGGAGCTTCATTGAGCGATTTGATACAGGCCAAGAGCTCCTGCCACGTACTCCAGTTGTAGGGGAAGAGTACAATACTCTTCGTCAATGCTTGTACTGCCTGCGCGGTTTTCTTCTTGCGCCTAAGTAAGAGTCCCTGTAAATATAACAGAAATGGATCCCCTTGTTCATGGTTATCCAGACTTTCTGTGACCTGGTGCAGAATTTCAGAAAGAAAAGGGTTCTCAGCCAGCTCTTGAGTAAACTCGAATTTGCTTGCTAGTCCGCGATCTTTTCGCCGTTCGCCATAAATATATCTGGAGTAGAATCTGAGAAAATTTCCGGGTGGATCATTCGAATCTCGTAGGTGGTAACTGCACCGACCGTACTCATTGTTGTCGAAGTACAGCTTCGCCCGCAGGGTCGCGGGATGTACACGGGGTGGCTCTGTGGGCACGTATTCCACTTGAAGTCCTGCTAAAGCTTCGGATGCCCACTTCGCAGCAAGAACTAGGCCTCTGTTTGTCAATTCCCACACTGCAGAATCCAAATTCAGGGCCAGACGCTCCTTCTCCTCCGACGCAGCCATGTTGACATACAGGAAGCACAGAGGGTAAGGAAGTTCAAGTACTGTTTAGGTGAGGATTTCATTGCTAGTTGTTGACAACGAGCCTCATGAGACAAGAGGAGGGAAATTAAAGATTCGTCTTATATATTATACTATGGAAAATTGCTAACTAAATCCAAAACAAAATTCAGAGTACCAGTACAAAAATTGCCGCTGCAAAAATAGTTCGGGGCCAGAGCCTACTGCCAGCATTCGCCGGAACTGGTATCGGGCTCCCTGAGGCAGGAGCGGGTGCCGAGGCAGCGTCTGTACCCACTCTAGACGGAGAAGGAGCACGTGTAGGAGGTACCGCAACTAGTGTCGAAGAAATAACGGTACAAGGGCAATTTGTTACCGTAACGGGGCCTGCAGCGGTTGCAGTGTAAGTCTCGCTGCCGTACGTGAACGTCTTTGGTGAAGAGCAGTACGTCGTAAACGAGGAGACCACAGTTGTATACGTTGCATGAGTGCTGCGAACGGTATCACTGGGGTTTGTCGATGGCCACTCTATAGTTCCTGTGGGTGGCGGATTGGCGCTCACAAACGACCCTTTGGAGAGCAAGGCTGTCGACGGAGACACCGTTAGAGAATCAACAGGGATCGATAAAGATGGCGAAACAAGCGTGCTCGAAGTGGAGATTAATGTCTCTTGAGTACTTGAATGAGCTGGAACCGTGACCTTTGAAATGGTTGCCAAAGTTGGAGTCGGCTCTGAGACAGGTGACTTGGTTGCCAAAGAAGAACTCTCCCTAACCGATGTAGTTTGCCCAGAGCTGGGGGTAGACAAGGAAATACTTTCAGTGGCCGGCACAGTCTGTGCGGTACTGGGCGTTGCCGGCGCAGTCTTTATAGAATTGAGCGTTACCATCAACGGCACAGATGATTGAGTTTCCAAATTATCACTTGTGGTGGAATATCGAGTCACCGGTACTGGCACAGACACTGAGCCCGTCACGGTGATGGGCCCGGGCACAGAAACGGTGTAAGTCTGCGAGCCGTGGGTAAAGGTAGTTGGCGAAGGGCAGTACGTCGTGAATGAGGACACCACTGTGGTAAAGCTTGAATAATGCCCGGAAGGCTCAGTTGAATCAGCTGATGCTGAAGATATCACTTGAGTTACAGGTACCAAGCGCACAGAGCGTGTATCTGAGACTGGCGCAGAGGTGAAGCTCACAAGTGGTGCTGATGAGTGAGTGCTCGTTAACTCTGTGATGACTCTTGGGCTGGACTCAGCAACTGATACTGATGAAGTACGTGCTGTAGATTCTGGAGAAGAGGAGGCGCGACCCGCGGACGATGGACTGGCAGTCGACGTTGAGCCACGACCGGTTTCAACCGAGGATGAGGAAGCAGTATTGACGTCGGGACTAGAGGTTGTTATCGTGCAGGGACAGTTGGTAACAATAACTGGCCCCGGTGTGCTTACCGTATAAGTTTCGGACCCATGAGTGAAAGTTGTAGGCGAAGGACAGTAAGTTGTATACGACGATACAACCGTCGTAAAACTTGAGTACAGTGGCTCAGGAAGAGAAGTCGTCAATGCTATCGGACTCGACTCTGACCATTCCTTCGTTGTCACATGGAGCGCAGAAACTGAAGAAGTGATGCTCGGCTCGCGAGTCGTTATGAGCAGCGGAGTTTCGGACAGTGGGGTCTCGGAACCAGAGAATTTGGGGTTGCTTGCAGGCTGTGAGGCAGTTGCTGCTGAAGCAAGATCTCTTGTTGAAGAAATGCTTAGCTGGGGCAGTACAAATGAACTAGGCAAACGAGGCGGAGAGCTAGGAGGCGCGCCGCCAATGGATTGTTTGGGCGTATGCGTAGGGAAATCCGGATTCGACAGCGTCCGATTTATAGTGCAAGGACAGTTGGTAATAGTTAAGACTGTTGGAGATGTTACCGTGAATGTCTCGTTGCCCTGGGTAAAAGTTGTTGGCGTTGGGCAATAGGTGGTGTAAGAAGAGACCACAGCCGAGATTATCACACTCGACGAGCCTGCTGGCAAACTCGAGCCAAAGAGCGATGCGCTTGCAGCAGAAGAGTTTCCTCGCAATATAGAGGAAGAACCAGAGCTATTTTGCAACACTGAACTGAAGACAGCCGTAGAGCTGCTGAGTGCGCTGGAGGACGCTAGCGCAGTAGTGTTGTACGAGGACGTAATGCTGGATTCCACGGAGCGGGTTGATGTCAACGTACAGGGACAATCTGTAACAGTCAAAGTAGTCGGACTTTGAACAGTGATAGCCTTGGAGCCAAAGGTAAGTGTGGTAGGTGAGGGACAAAATGTGGTGAAGGATGACACTATCTGAGTGACTGTGGTAGGCGCATTCGACGTAGTTGAGTAATTCTGTACCGACTTTTCGCTTGCGGCTCTGGACCTCCAACTTTCGAGAGCTAAGGTTCGGCTCACAGAGGTACTAACGTCACGACCAATCGAGATTGTCTCCGAGGTTTGGCGTGCTTCAGAGCCTTTGGGAGTTCCCGACGAATTCAAAGATCCCAGGCTAGAAGTCGCCACAACTGACGTGAAAGCCAACGAAATAGACACTGATGTGTTATTAAATTGGCTCAATATGCTGCCTGAGGGCACATGGGTTGCTCTCTCGCTGTCTGATGACCACGACCCGCTGGAACTAGGCGTCAAAACCGAGGTCGTCGTCTCGCCAAATTCTTGACTAGTTGGGCTAGCCGATGAAACAAGGGAATTAATAGAGAGCTTAGGACCAAGAGACGGGGAATCAGTCGATAAAGTGGACAATGCCCGCGATATGGGCAATGTCGTGGTGAGAGTACAGGGACAGTCGGTAATTGTAAGCGTGGTTTCCTGGGTTGCAGTGTAAGTTTTGCTGCCATGAGTGAATATTGTGGGCGTTGGACAATATGTTGTAAACCTTGACACAGTTAAGGTGGTCGTAGTGAAGCCTGAACTTTCACTTGGAATGTGAGTTGACGCGTTCATGGCTGGCAGCGAACTGGACACTGCACCAGTTGTCGAGATAGGCACGGTCAAGATGGTCGACACGTTTATAGCAGATAACAAACTGGACTGGACACCAGTTGTCAAGATATCCCCAGTCACAAGACTTGAAGTAACATTCACAGCTGTTGAGGATGCGGTCCTAAAGGGCTGCGACGACCCAATGCGAGAAGAGTCGCTACTCGGACTCGATTCCAACGAGGTATTCTTTGGTGTAGCTTCTACGCTCGTAGAAACTCCAGCATGGGATGCTGAAACTAAGTTTTCTGTGGCCGATGAAACGCTCGAGGAAATGTTAGCAGAGCGTACCGAGGATCCGGTAGACGTTTGGAAGGGCAGGGGGTGTTCAGTTGTGGGGGTCGGGAAAGATGTGGAAATTTCCGAGCTCGTTAATTCAGAGGTTACAGACTCTGATGAGATGCCTCCCGCCTTGCTTGTGGTTGATGAGATGTTCGCCGGGGAACTGCCAGAAATAGCCTCAGAACCCTCTGTCGCAAAACTAGAGGACTCAAAAGCTGTTTTTGACGTAATGGGGTACTCTTCTGAACTAAATCCATTGGAGCTTAGAATGACTTTTGATGTTCCAGTAGGCGAAGTCTTCAAAGTGCTGTAAATTGTAACGACTTGCGTCGACAACTCCGGCAAGCTGCCCGGCGGGAGAGTAACTTTGTCTTGGGTAGAGCCGGACATCGACGGAATCTGGCCAAGAGATTTGCTGCCGGTGAGCGAGGACAGACCCCCGGGAGTAGCGCCAGAGATAGTAGACATCGCTCCGTTCGAGGAGACAGCTGCTTCAGGGCTGCTGCTAGCTTCGGACCCAGAAAACGAGCTTGACACCGTAAAAGCCAGACCAGACTGGCTGTTCGAAACAGCAGTAGTACTCAGGGAGCTTGGTATCAGGAAAGAACTACTGACCTCGCCAGATGAGTGAGTGGTGGTCACCGTACAAGGACAGTCGGTGATAGTGAGAGTGGTGGCCTCTGTCACGGTGTAAGTTTTAGAACCATGAGAAATAACAGTAGGGGAGGGGCAATATGTGGTAATTGCTGTGAGCACAGTTGTCACGGTGGTTCCATACTCATCTGATTGTACAGCAAAGGTAGGCTCAAGGGCGCTAAGCGATGAGGACGACACGTTGTCGTAGCGCTTGTAAGGGCCCAAGCGGGCGCACACAAGGCCAACTCCGAGAACTAAAGATATCAGTTGCATAAGAACTTGAGGACAAATTGGGGGGTGCAGGCTTTTTTTTTGTGCCGGAGCGCGGGCCTTTTAATATCTGCCTGCTTAGCCTCCCTATCTATGACCCGCAGGAAGGACCACCACCCTGCAGGGCCCTGCATACGCAGCGTACAAATGCGGCGTAGAGCCGTGTAATGCTGGAAACCTTAGTAGCAATTTTGTAGGATTCTGTCTTCCAATACAATTTGATTAAGATGCTCCCATTTTGGCATGGCAATAGTGGGCTAACTCGTGCTCTTCAGTTGCTGATGAGGCTCCTCGCGATAACTTAGAGTGCACTTGCATATATATGACCCCAGCCCTGCATGCATCTTAATGATAGGATACGAAAAGTAAGCGCGCCAGCCACAATAGACAAACATATACTCAAAAATTTGAGAGTCAGACTGCAAAAAAGGTGGAATCCTTGAATATACAGGAGGACTTGCAGAAAAACGTAGCTATGTCAACTCGCACAACGCACAGTATGGCATAAGCGTTTGCATATGGACCCACAATTAGCTGAGGAAGTACGGAGCCAGACAAATCAGCCACCGTTACGAAATAGGCATGACATCAGTTGCGTCATGTCTGCCTGTGTTGGTTGTTCAGGCTTATAGGCCGGTATGTGATGGCTCTGTTTTGGTCACAGCCACGCTAACGAATCTGAAACACCGGGGCATGCTAGCCACTGAGTGTTTCACGTGGCCGACGAAAGCCATCGCGGCAAAGCAGGCAAGCAATTGTATTGCCAGAAATTTAGTTGAGAGTGCTAAGATATACATAGTAATAAGTAGATATCCAGATGTTATCTATAATAGCGATATGTGATATTGCCGTGCAGGTTGAGCGACTAGTAAGGCAAGGAGGTCCTGCCCGAAGAGACAGAGATCAGGTCAGTTTAGTTTTGAGCCATTATTTGACTTGGAGTCTCGGCCCTTAGCGGAGCAGCCACTGGCAACCAGGAACGGCATGACGAGAGCGGTACTTACTCGGGGTGCGTGGGAAGAATATTGACCGTCCAGCGCTTATTCGGGTCGAAGCTCGAAGGCATGGAAATAATAGACGAGCGTCGGCGTCGTTGATTACTTTTATTCTCTTGAGCTGGGGGCCCTCCCTGTTCTCCAGGCTGCGCAGCCTTTTTATTTTCGCTCCCTGGAACGAGTGGCTTGCTGCCGTTGTCCAGATCCTTTTTAGGCTCAGGAACAAAAGGTGCCGGATACTCGATAAACTTGCTACGATCATTTCGTGTGCCATCAGGAGGAGAGCTTCCAAAGCCAGGGATGTGACCAAAGCCAGGCTTCGCTTCACGCTTGCCATCTTGACCGGGAAGAAGCGGCTGATCCCCAGCGCCCGAATCTCCTTGCCTACGTGTGGTACAACAAGGGCAGTTCCTGAACACATCGGGCAAGCCCTTGACTCCATTTTTCAGACCTGAAAAAAGGGATTTCCCGGCAATGAGTCCGTACTTTTCTACGTAGGGCGTGATTTGTGCGGCCAGAGCACTTGCGATTGTGGCCCAATCGATGCCATGGCAAGCCCCAGATCCTCCAAGAAGGCCATTGGTACCGCCAGCCCCGCCCTCTTGTGCGGCAAACTCTTGGAAAGGTATGGAGCCTATGCCCTGGACATTTGCGGACTCTGCCCTTGGGCCAGGCTTCAACGCGCCTACGTAGGGCGCGGTCTCATCGAAGGGCCGGGTAGGGGGACGGGCCGACTTGCTTGGTGCGGCCGTTGCTGTATCGAAATGAACCATGCTCTGTGAATTTTTGTTGAAGCTATAGACTTTGTCTTGTCTTTTTTTTTTGGCGGATGTTATAGCGTGACTGTTGTTTATTTCATAGCAGCACCTGGCATATATGCTCTCTTGTCCTCCTGCTGCAGGAACGTGCATGAGATGCCTGCTGGCCCCAGAACCTGACATGTGCCCGCACCCGCACTGCCTGGGCTTCAGCTAGCGAGCCGGGGCCAACAGCCAGGAAGCGAGCCGCCCCAACCAACGGCAGCGTCCCAGCCACCAGCAGCAGCATGCCCAGCTAGCGCGCGCGCGCCTAGCTGACGTAACGGTACAGCCCAGCGCGAGCGGCCCAAACGCAACCCCAGGCCCAGAGGTTCACCAACCCACAGCCAGTAGCAAAAGCACCCTCCTCCGTAGGCGGCATGTGGACGGCTTTAGCATGGCTGTTCATTTTGGCCCTCTTGGCTGTTGCGGCATATGTTTTTGTCACGCCACCGGATGTGGACCCCACGCACCTGCTTCACCAGGGATCGCTCTCCCAAGTTCGCCTGCCCTACGAATCGGCTGTGTACCGAAGCAGCGTCAACGAGCACGGGCGGCCGCTACTCGGCGTAGGAACGCTCGATAACTTCGAGTTGCGCGACGTGTGGGAGCCTGAGTCGTTCAAGGTCGCGTCGGTTTCGTCTGATGGCTTGGAGCTGAAGAACGAGGACGTTTTGAACGCGGTTGAGCACTACGGGCCGGCGCTGGAGGCATTGTGCGCTGGATCCGACCGCCCACGAGCACTCATTGCTCTCAATTCCGGTGCAGCTTGTCTCAGCCTGCTGTTTGCTTCGGTATTGTATGGCATCGAGCCGTTCTTGGTCGTCCCGTCTAGCCTCGAGGCCGTACAAGACGCTGTCGACGCTGTAGACCCTGCTGTCGTGGTCGGCACGCCCCTCATTGGTGACTTGGCGCTCAAAGAAGCCGTGCCCATTACTGTTGGAGCGGGCAGTGATAAGGTCGCCTCGATGGACTCCTTCCATGCTCGAGAAAAGGTGCCCGCACGTCGGGGCAAGCCCCAGAAGCACGCTTTTTCCTTCGTTGATGGCAAAAACGTGCGCTCCATCTCGCATGCCGAGGTTGGTCGGGCCCTGATTTCACAGATGCGTGCCTTGGATGATGGCCGCTGGCTCCCCGAAGACAAGGTTCTAGTGTTTACTCGCGAACTCACGCCCTTTGGACTCTTACAGCAGCTCACCGCGCTTTCCTGCAAATCGCAGCTAATATTTGTCCAAGACGGCTTCCTGCAGCCGTTCAACATCATGGAAAAGACGAGGCCTACAATAATTACGACCGACGATCTGACTGTACGGTCCGTGGTCCGCCTTGCCGATGACTTTGGCCCTCTGAATCTTATCAAGTTTACCATCGCCAAGGTATGGCTCCGGAAAGGTACCCTGAAGCGCGCCGTGATTCCTCAGTTTGATTCCGTACGCTTGATTCATTCTGAGTCTGTTCTGGCGGAAAAATGGGGCAGCCTGACCACACAGGAAGCCAATGGCGCCCGGGCCATTATGGGCGCCCAGCTCATACACGTGCTGGCTCACCCTGTATGCTTTGTCCCCATTGCTCAAACGAAAGCTGGAGATTACCGCGCGGGAGATGGCAAAACGATCAACTTCGGCCCTGTTCTTCCTGGCATCGAGGTCAAAGTGGCAGGCCCAGACGCCGACCGCTCGCAGGGCAAACTGTCGGTCAAACTTGACGAATGGACGCGCACGGACACCGAAGCGGTGCTCAAGGGTGATGGCTGCGTCTACCTCCATGTCCCCGTACCAGAAAAGACTGATGTGTTTTACGGTTAACGTTGGGGTGGGTCCACCCTTTTGGACCCCATTAGGTCCCCGTCTTACCGACCCTCCTCTATTTATGCACATGCTGATTTTGTACTTTGGTTACACAGACACTATATCTTGTCGAATTAAATACAGATACACACTGGGTGGAATACTTCTCCTATTAGCTAGCTGGCTTGGCTTGGTGGGTCATTCGGAACGTCTTTCTGCTGAAGTTTGCGGGGCAGCCCGCCATCCCTGACAGCAGTTTGGGACTGGGCCGCCTGCTTGCGCCGGAACACGGACTGGTATAACCGCTTCAGCAGCGCCGAAAATGGGATCACAATGTGCTTTGCAGCCCAAGGCATCGTCCACACAGAGAAAATCAGCCGCACTGGCAGTAAGGCCTTCACAATGGCGTACGACGTAGCGCCCTGCGTCAGCAGGCGAGTGCCCTTCTCTGCCGTAGCCAAGTATGTCCAGTCGTTGCGCTGGGCCATTTTGCGGATAAACTCCGTGCCCTGGTCGATAACCCAGTCGGGTATGACGCCCAAGCCGGCGCCAATGTCAAAGTAGTAGAACAGGCCCCATATGCCAAATAGCGGGACAACCGCTGTGAGCTCGTGCATGAGAATAAACCCTGTGATGTGCGATACCGGCGCGGCCGCAACACTGTTGGCGTACTTGGCCATAAATTTGGGGAAGCGCGAAGCCACTTTGGCGCCCGCTGCAGGGTTTTTGGCAACAGCCTTGGCTGCTCTGGAAAACAGCAGGCGCCGCTGCATCGTGGTCCCGGCAGGAAGGCCCCCGACAGGAAGGCCCCCGGCAGGAGCGGGACAATTTGGACCCAACATCAGGGTTGATTTCGGTCCCGCAAACATGGCTCCAACAGCCAAGGCGCTGGGTCTCGTGGCGTAGATTCCTCTGGCGCCCAGCCAGCCTGTCCGCACCAGCATAATGTATGTTGGCCAAGCAGCTGCGTGGCACGTCAGATATGCCCAGCACGCTTGCCCAGCACGCTGACGGAAGCTCGTTTGGCAGACTAGCATGAACCCCAACCCCTATTTCCCTGCTCCCCCTGTCACGGCTGCCGCCTTGTCCGGCTTTCCTAAGCTTTCCCGCCTGTTGGTGAGAGCCTGGTCCGGAACCGTTTCTGCTCAGTGT
Source organism: Wickerhamiella qilinensis (assembly GCA_030556915.1). Lineage (NCBI taxonomy): Eukaryota > Fungi > Ascomycota > Dipodascomycetes > Dipodascales > Trichomonascaceae > Wickerhamiella > Wickerhamiella qilinensis. The sequence goes on from JAKTUW010000012.1 coordinate 83,159, forward strand.
AGAAATGAGTCTCAGACACGGGACTTTTTTTTTTTTTTTTGGATAAAACTCCCGCGCAATATTTGTCATTTAGCAAAGCATAGCCAGGTAGCCTACTAAAATGTATGATGCCGACACGGGTAAGCCTCCCGCGTGGCCAGCGGCCCCACCAACCGCGCACAGAAAACGAGACTTCTGGTCTCAGTCATATCACTCTTATCATGGTAAACAGGTGATCCAGTCTCCAGTGATAATTGCAGTTTGTTGGCAGCAGCCACAGTTGAGGAAAGGCTGACGACTCGATCTATTGTTGCCAGCCCGAGTCGGCAGTGCGACAATTAACGGGCAGCGGCTTGAAGATTCTATGAGTAATCGGCGATTATTGACCCGAGCTCGGGAGGCTCGGTAGGCTAGTTCTGGCCCTCCGCAGGAGAGCTGAGCTGGTGATACGGATACCAGCTACTATGAAAACGCAAATTCTGAGGTGCTTACATATTTGAGATCATTTGACGTGGCGACGGTCTCTACATTCTCGCCATTGGAGGAGGCAATTAGTCCACATCAATGCTCGGCAATTCAGGAACCCAACGCCGTCTGCATGCAGGTGATCATGCATCTGATGACCTAGATAGCCAATCATGCTGAATCATGCATAATCTTTTTCATCTGCCTCGACGGCACCTCCGCTCCCACACCATCGATTGTCACGCCATGGCCGCCACGGCACCCATTTCACAGCCTGCGATCAAAATCAAGTCCGGGTCGGCGTCCCCGTCGGCTGCATCGCCCGCTGCCCAGGAAAAAAACGCGGCTATCCGTCTTAGCGTCTCCAAGAAGTACGTGCTCCCCCCTCGTCCAAAGCCTGGCCGCAAGCCCAGTGCGGAAACGCCTCCGAATCGCCGCAAAGCGCAAAATCGGGAGGCCCAGCGTGCTTTTCGCGAACGGCGTGCGGCGGCGGTTTCCGAGCTCGAGGTCCGCCTGGGCGAAGTGTCCCGCAAGCACGCTGAAGAACAAGCGGCGATGCAAGCCACGATTGAGCGGCTGATACGCGAAAACGAACAGCTGCGCAAGGTGCGAACCCCAATTTCGGATAGTGTTGTGTATACTCCGCAGAGTATGAACTCTCCGTTCTCACCAGGGCCCCTACCGGTTTGCAACTCAGCCTCAACTGCGGCATCGCCGTTCTCAACTATGTCGACGCCCGCCGCGTCCAATGACGTTGCCATGGAGATTCTCGATCGCGTTCTTGACCAGAAGCTGCCAGTTCCTTTGAAAGGATCGCCAGTGGTGTCTCCGTCGTCGCAAATTCCGGCGGTCACCTCGCCACGGTCTCCGAGCTTCTCCCGTACAGCCCCACCTCCTCCAACTAAGGGTCTCGACCTTATCAACACAAACTGGAAGTCACCTGCTGTGCCTCTGCGGCGCCGACTTTCTTCCCTTGAAACAGATTTTACTTTAAGGTTCAAGCCCATGCGACGGCGACTATCGTCAGCTACTTCTCCTCTCGACATGGCTGGCTCGCCTCTTTCACCCGCTAGCCTATCCCACGTGTCACCACCCAGTCCGCTGACCACGGCCAAGAGCCACAGCGGATGTAGTGGCGAAAGTAACGGTGGATGCTGCAAGTCTAAGGTCAAAGTTGAAACGGGTGTGGTATTACATGGCCGATCGGTATCTCCAGAGCAAGAATACATTCACCGCCCTGATGACCGATGTGGGTTTTGCACGGACGATACTCCTTGCCTTTGTGCCGAGACAGCGGCTCGTGACCCAGCCAATCTGGCAGATATCGAGACCTTGGGAGGCAATTCTGTATCTGCGCCGAGAATAAGGTTCCGTGGCCGCTTGCCGTCCGTGTCATCCTTTGATTCCTCTGGCCTGTTTGAGCACAGCATTTCAATCAGCTCCCCAGACACTCTGAAAACCCTCTCTGATAGCGGGTACGAAAGCGTATCCAGTGCTCCTGTGAGCCCAGACGTAAATTTGCCGCCCCAGTCACCTTCGCTGCTCAGCCTGCCAAAACCTGAGGAATGTACGGGCGACCCTGGAAACTGCAACCAGTGCCAGAGTGATCCCATGTCTACATTATTCTGCACCACAGTGGCATCAAAACAACCTTCACTAGCCCCAATGACTGCGGGTACATTCATCCCCGCCCAGGCTGCCTACCGCACACTGTCGCGTCACAAGCGCTTTGGAGCCAGCGACTTCGGAACAATAGTTGACTCGCTTGAAACACGGGGCACACAGGTCGAAGTGAATTCTGTGGCGAAAGTTCTGCGGATGCTCGACAGTCGCCTGTATAGCTGAAGCCCACACAGTCCCCTGCTTAAAGCCACAATCCTGGCGAAGCGGGCACTTAGATGATGAGACATCTTTGAGAGACACGAAGTTACGATCCACGTTATGTTATTCTTTTTTTAATGACTTTTACGATATCCATATAGCAATACACGACTACCCGGTATAAAAAATCTCTATATATAACTATCACTTTTGAACGAGGCAAGGCTTATGCTGACCACCGATCAGGCCACGCGGATAGCGTAGTCGTTGCCGCTCTTGGTGATGTACCTGACCCATGGGTACGACTGGTAATGCAGCTTCGGCTCGATAATCTTGAGGTAGCGGACCTGTATGCCCGACGTCGTGAAATAGGGAATGCTGAATGAGACCTGAATGGGCCTCTTGTCCTGACCTTCGTCCGTGGAAGAAATAGCTGGCAGACCAAGCTCGGCGCGCATGGCAAACTCCCGTCCGCCACCAAACTGTTTGATTTTCCATACGATGCTAGAGTTTTCCGGTTTCCATTTGACTGAGCCAGCAGTGCTCTTGAATTTCGGCGAGTCAGCGTCGTCCGGGACGGGGATGGTGATTTCCACGTTGTTCGCGGTGGAACGTTTCTTGAACTGGCCCTTGACCTTGGCTAGGATCTCTATGCGCGAGTTCGCGTGCCGGGTAAATTTGCAGTTGACCCAGATAAGCGGCTTTACCGTGCTGTTGAGCCGGTAGCTCATAAGTTCGAACTCACCGTCCGGAGGAATAAACGAGATGGTCCGGTCGTCTTCAAAGCGGCTCAATCGTACGCACTGGTGGAATTTGACGTCCTCCATCTCAATGGCTTTGTCACTCTGTACGGTCTTACCCGTGGTGTTCGAGTGATGATCAAAGATGACCCGGTCATTGAGCCCGAGCCGCAGCTCCGGCATGCCGCTGAGATAGCTCTTCACCTGCACGCTACCCAGGATCTCTGAGCGCACTACCTTGCCATCAGGTGTACACAGCATGTTGATGGACTCGACAACATCCAGAAACGCCTCGTTTTTGCGATGCACAATGCCGTCTGGGCGCCAAGATACGGCGTTGGTTGCTGCGGCTGGGGGCCGGGCCGTGGGCGTCTGAAGCACTAGCTCGAAAATGCGGTTGTGCTGCGTGATGTACTCCTTGAGAATGTTAGTTTCTGTGGTCTGAGGATGGCCAAAGTCCATCATCTCGTCCAAAAGCTCGTAGATGATCACAAAGTTGTCGCGGATCGACTCCTCGGCCAATGACTTGAGATACTCCGTCAACACGTTGACCAGGCGGTGCAGGAACAACAGAAGCTCCATTGCGTTGGAGTTTCGTTTCGTCAGCGCTAGCAGATACAGGTTGTTGTGCGTAATGTACACATAGTTGATGCCCTCGTGGCTGATGCACGGCGACACGGCATTGTCCTCCTCGGCCTCCATAAGGAGTAGCGGAAACTTTTCGACTGCACTCATGGGGATGTCGCCGCGATAGTTGCGGGATAGCAGCGGTTTGCCCTTCTGGTCCAGGAAAAAGACTGCTGAGGCCATTCCTGGAACTAGCTACGAAGAAGGAAGCGGGCTGGAGAGGCTTCGAGCGTGTCCCTAAGTAAGCTGGGAGTCGACGTCTCGCGGGGCAAACTTAGCTTCGCGCCCACACAGAGTACGCTCCAAGGGTGTCTATGTGTGGGGCTGACTACTAATGCAGGTGACCTGCTAGCTATTCTTGCCAAAACGGAGATCGGGACCGTTTAGAATTAAGGGGGAAAAAAAAATATAGTATTCAAAATAAAAGGAATAGGAACAAGGAGTTTTTGAGTGAGTGAATCGTGATTCTGATCATGGAGTAATTACGTATATAATTGGAGCTCGATGGGTCGTGGCAGCTACTCGGATAGCAAAACCAGATGAAGTGCCAGCACTCGCGGTCACGAGCCCGTCGATTCACCTTCTATTGCTCGTGGATTAGGACTCGATAGGATTGAGGACGGGGCCGTCCGCAGGCCCGGTGCCATATGTATTGGGGTGAATTTTGGGGTTGCGTGTTAGAACGCGAGCCTCGCCCGACGGCGTGCCAATGTATACCGAGGCCGCGTAGTCGAACAGGCCGACTTCGACCACGCCCACCAGCAGCTTGATCTCCTTGTCGAGCTTGACGACATTTTCCAGCGGGATCTCGCCAAAGTCCGCGTCTAGCACAAAGTTGCCGTTGTCGGTGATGACAGGGCCCGCCTTGGCCCGGCCGCCCTGGCGCAGCGTCACCCGCTTGGCGCCCAGGCGGGCCAGATCAACAGCCACTTTCTTGTGCGCAAACGGCACGACCTCGATGGGCACGCCCTGCTGCCACTTTTCACCCAGTCGGCTTGACAGCTTGGACGCATCGGCCACACACACCCACTTTTTCGAGCACTTGCCTACGAGCTTTTCCTGCAACAGGCAAGCTCCGCCGCCCTTGATGCACTGAAGCCACTCGTCGACCTCGTCAGCACCGTCAAAGACAATGTCGAGCTCGCCGGCGCTGAACTGGTCGATCTCCATCAGCGGCAAGCGCGCCTCGGCAATCAGCTGCTTCGACTGGTAGCCCGTCGGCACAAAGTACATGGAGTCGATAGGCAGCTCGTCGCGCAGCTGGGCGATGCGCTCTACGCAGTAGATGACAGTCGACCCGGAGCCAATGCCCACGTAGCGGAAGTCGGCCCGCAGGTTATCGTCAACGGCACGGTATCCGGCGGCCCGCTTGGCCACGTTCACTTGATCGGCCATGGTGGAGCACGTTCTGCGGTTGGGAGAAGACGTTTGCCGGCAAGCCAGCCTGGCTGGCTGCCAGCGACCGACGGCTTGGACCGCTGCTGACTGAATCGGCGGTGTGCTTTCAGGGTTGCAGCCGCCGCCGGTGATCGGAGCAAACAGCGCAAGGCTGCCGCAGTGCGCGCTGCGCGTGGCCAAGGTTTGGAATTGCGGCGGCGGACAAATGCTCAACCTGGTGAGCAGACAATTGCCTATTTTTTTCTGCAGCCGGTTTCCCCACATTGGGCTCGCCCAAGTTTCCCGGCCTATCCAGCATCGTTGCATCGTGGGGTTACGTGAGTCGCGGGATCAGCGCGAGGGCATGCATGTTATAGCACAGGAGGGCTGGGTAGGTGCAAGTGGACCAGCAAGTGCCTGTCCGAGCCGGTTTGGTCAGACGCGGGAAGTTAGACATTGTTTGGCTGGTGATAAATATCAAAGTCTATACTAATAAACCGCACAATTCACAAAATACTTTTAGATGGAAATGAGAAGACTTTTTGTTGGAACCTCCCTGCGTGGCATGCCGTGGTTGCTCACGCCAGCGGCCATGCAGGTGGTGAAATTCGTCAATTAGAATAGACGGTTCCTACAACTTTATCTGTGCAATGAGCCGCGTGCGATCCTGCCATTCCAATGGTCCATAAAGTTTGGGCCAACGGTGGACGCATCTTTCCAGCCTGTGCTCCCAACCGCACAACTTAGATTAATCACTGGCCCCATCTAGTTTGCCTACCTCGGCTGCCCAAGACTTGCACTAGGATTAAACCAGGCCGCCCGTGGTGACATGGAGGACGACTTTGTCGAGCACCTGCAGAAGCGCATCCGCAACCTCCAAAAGAGGAAAGCCCGCCTCGAGGGCTACCAGAGGCTGGCCGACTCAGACCCAAGTAAACTCAACCCCGACCAGCTGGCCGCCCTGACCAACAAGGACTCTGTCGACGCTCCACTCAAGGAGCTGACAGACCTCCAAGCGCTCTATAATGCTCAGGTTGAGCAGCGTACTGCTGCCGATGCCGCCACGCACGCCGAGGAGATTGCGGCTGCCGAAGAGCGTGGTCGGACCCATGGCCGTCAAGTGCTTGGCCTCGTCACCAAGTTCTTGTGGACTGCCGCCGTCAAGCATCAGACACCTGGTGCTACCCCGGAAGAGCTGAAGGCCATAGACAGCCTTCTGTACAGCCTCTACTTAGGCAACGAGTCCAGCCTGGACGCTGTAGACAAGCTCTGGAACAACTCGGACGAGATCCTGAGCGGTGAGCTCGACTACCGGGCCGTTCGCAGACTCACAGAGCCAGCGCAAGAGCCTACTCAGCCCGCTGTCGAGCCTGTGGCCAGCGATTCGGCCCGCCCGGCGGAGATCTCGTTTCTGCAGGCTGACGAGCTTGAGCCTGATGCAGCAACCGCGGCTAACGCTGTGTCCAGTACCGATGCAGGTGACGCTCCTCTTACCACCGAAGCAAACGGTGCGGCATCAAAGGACAAGCCCAAGAAGAAGAAGCGTGATGGCAAGACGAAAGACGGCGCATCGCCGTCCCCCCAGCCCGAACCGGTGCTCGCATCGTCAGAGAATGATAACAGAGACGGCGGCACGGACGAGTGGACCAAGAAAGAAAGCAAGCGGATCCCGCGCAAGAAGCGACCGGAAAAGCGCAAGTAGCATGAGCATTAGCATCGCCTTGTACATATCGGGACGGACTAGCACTGGCTACTTCTCGCCCACGCATGTGGGTCTCGAATGGCTAAATAGTTAGATTATGGTATGCACGAGATGTTGACTACATTAGATTGGCTAGGAATGTCTGCGTTGTTGGAGACACTCAGGGACTGCTAAAACCCAGGGTGGACTATGAAAACGCAGCTGCTAATCGCTCTGAGCCACTAACCGGCAAGCCCGAGCTGCCCACCCAAAACGGGGAGCAAGATCGGTTGTTTTGTTAGCTTCACTACAAAACACCTGCTTGGTGTTATTAGGCTCTTTTGTGTAATGAAGAAACAAATTGATACATATTCTAAGCATACATACGCCGGCAACCGGGCTGCTGACAGGTTTAATATGGGGGAGGAAAAATACCCACTCACAGCTCTGGGTAGCGCGGGTGAAAAATTCGTGTCACGTGGGACTCAAGAAACCGCTGCCCCCCACTGGGAAGATGCACGCATAGGGTCGGGGCTCGTTCATTGCCTGTTTGCCAGCTTGGAAAGCTCGTTACATATGAGCTACTACTGGTGCACCCAAACCTGCACTCCCTCCTCCCCAAAAGCCACGCTCGAGGTTCTGCAGCCTCTTCCTGGCATATCTCTCCCGCCACGGGCCTTCAAATAGACCTTTTTCGCAGGTGCTTTGAAGTTCTTTGAGTTCAGCTCATCCCTTTGTCAGGCATCCTTCTTCTAATTGAAGTGCGAGCCTCGCTAAACGAACTTTTCAAGGTATCCGAGGAACCCATAGATAATTCAAGGCGTCAGGCGGGTGACCGAGCAAAATACGTCATGAGTACCAAAACCAAAGCTCAGGAAGCTGTGCAGCTGAAGAACGAAGGAAACAAAGCCCTTGTAGCCGGCGATCTTCTGCGGGCGAAGGAGCTCTACGGCCAGGCCATTGAAAAGGACAATACGAATGCTATTTTCTATGCTAACCTCGCGCAGGTAGAGATTAAGCTTGAAGAGTACGGTACTGCAGTGGACAATGCTTCGAGAGCCATTGAACTGGATCCCACGTATGTGAAAAGTTACTATCGCCGGGCCGTGGCATATGTTGGCATGCTCGACTACAAGAGTGCCATCGCAGATTTTTTGACCGTGACGCAGAAGGCGCCCAACGATACAGATGCGCGGCTGAAGCTCGCCGAGACTCGCAAGATCTGGCGCATGAAGGCTTTTATGCAGGCAATTGAAGCCCCCGACAAGCCTAGCGTTTTTGAAGGCCTGGATCTCAACAGCATGCCCGATGAGACCCCAGCGGGTGGCTTGGCTCTTCCCAGCATTGTCCAAGAGGATGGATCTGTGTCCGTGACCAGTGATTTTGTGTTCAAGATGATTGAAGACCGCTTTGCCCAAGGAAAACCGCTCTCCAGACGTACGGCTTTTGCTCTGGTCAAGGGCACTATGGAAGTTCTTAAGCAGGAGCCCACCATGAATGAAATTAGTGTCCTGCCAGGTGAAACTGTTACTGTTGTGGGCGATACTCACGGTCAGTTCTACGACTTATGCAACATGATGCAATCTAACGGCTGGCCTAGTGAAAAGCATAAGTACGTTTTTAATGGTGACTTTGTTGACCGTGGCTCGTGGTCAACAGAGATCGCGTTCATGTTATTTGCCCTCAAGATTGCTATGCCAAAATCCGTTTTCTTGAACAGAGGCAATCACGAGACAGATGCCATGAACGTGACATATGGGTTTGCTCAAGAATGCACGCAAAAATACGGGACCGATAAGCTTTTCCAGGCATTCAGCGAGGCATTTTCCACGCTGCCTCTTGCTACCTTGATCGGAAACAGCTACTTCGTTCTCCATGGTGGACTCTTCTCCGAGGATGGTGTGACTCTCGACAATATTCGCAAGATTGACCGCTTTGCTCATCCGCAACCGGGCGACTCTGGCCTTATGATGGAGATGCTGTGGACTGATCCGCAAGAGGATGATGGTCGCTCACCCAGCAAGCGTGGCATCGGCATGCAATTTGGCCCCGATGTGACCGAAAAGTTTGTCAAAGAAAACAACCTCAAGGGCGTCATCCGATCGCACGAGGTGCGCATGCGCGGCTACGCTGAGGAGCACAATGGCCTTCTCTGGACAGTTTTCTCTGCTCCAAACTACTGCGACAGTGTTGGGAACCAGGCTGCGGTGCTCAACATTAATGATAAGATGGAGATTACCCCTGTACAGTTTGATGCTGTGCCCCATCCAGACTCGCCCAGCAAACCTGGACGGTTGAGCTGGAAATAGAGGGTGCAGGCGGTTTTAATGATATAGAACGACTCTTCTTGCATTTTTTTTACATAACTCAAGCCAACACATTGCTTTGCTATTTGATAGCTGTTTCGCAGCGCGTATTTTTCTATCTCACGCTGCAGCCAAGCCAAATTCACAGGGAACCTCCCGCCACGTGACCGATCCATCAACCTTATTTTTTTTCTGACAAGCATTTGCTAGCCTGCCGGATCACATATCAAAAATGCCTAGTGGAATCCGCAGAAGAAAGGCCGTGAAGGCTGGCACTTCCGGGTTGTCCCGGAGACGGCGGTCAAAGCGAACAAAGCAACACAACATCACGTCAAACCCAGTCATTGCCGCCAACTGGGATCACAGTCTGACCCTGACACAGAACTACCAGCGGCTGGGGCTGGCCTCCAAGTTGCAGAGACCGGCAGGTGGCTCTGAAAACGATGTTCGAGCCACCTCGAAGAAAACTGTCACGCCAGAGCTGAAGACTTCTGAAGTTAAGGAGGGCCGCATTGTTCACAGGGAGGATGGCACCACCGCCGTAGAGTATGCCGATGACGACGACATTGATGCGCAGAAAGAGCCGGTACAGGGCACGACAGATGTCGTGCGTCAGCTGGAAGAGCTCGCCGCGCAGCCGGGCCGCATGCACGAGCGCCACCAGTCAGACCGCGAGCAGGACTGGCTGGCCCGGCTCGTGGCCAAGCACGGCGACGACTTCGCGGCCATGCAGTGGGACAAGAAGCTGAACAAGTTCCAGCAGTCTGCTGGAGATCTCAAGCGGCGGATAAAAAAGTGGCGCCAGGGCCGCAACCCGTCCTAGCGCGCGCTCGCTCGACCGCCGCACAAGGGCGGCCAACGCACGGCATGCAGATTATTTTTATATATTTCAGGGGGTAGTTGCTACCTACCACGTAGAGTCGGACTAATTAGACACCTCGCACAGGGCATGGTAGCTCACAGAGTCCTCTTTGGCAGTGATTTCGATCTCGGTCCCAGCGCCCACAAAGAAAATGAAGCCCGTCTTGTAAGGGAGCTCTTTCCCATCGGCTCGCACGGTGCCCGAGCCTTCGGTGACGATGTAGATGGAGCCGCCGGACAGGCCCGCGATCTTTGTTGAGCCGCCCACCGGTGTGGTCTGTTTGAGCACGCTGAACTCGTCGATGGGCGGATCAAACAGCTCGGCCTTGCCGGAGCCCGTGCTTGCAGCAAACGCCTGAGCCCGCATTTTCTGATCGGCCACCGACCCCGAATTGAACGTCAGCATATCAACCAGCGTGGGCACGTCTCTAAACTTGGGCGTAAAGCCCGAACGCACCACGTTGTCGCTGGCCGCCATGCATTCGATGATATCACCAGAAATATAGGCATGGGGGTCCTTGGCCCGCAGAAACATGGCCTCACCCTTCTTGAGCTGGACGTAGTTCAGGAGAAGGCCGCCGGAAAACAGGCCAATGTCGAGCGGGAACTGCTCATTGAGACGCACGAGCAGGTTTGCTAGCTCTTTGCCGCCTGCAGGGCCGCCAAATGTGGTCGCGTCGGCTTGTGCGCGCTTGATCAGTGCCGCAGCCTCCTTCTGCACACTCTCGTCCGATTGGGTCATCAGCTCGCGAAAGAGGGCCTGCAGCACGTCCTTGTGGGTGCCACTGGGCTCTGCCCGCACAGCAGCCACAAACTTCTTGCCCGGCTCTCCAACAAGCGCCGCGAATTCGGGCACGTTTTCAATGAAATCGGCGATCTCCGGCAGCGGCCGGAAGCCGCAGAAACCCTCAAAGTCGGTCAGCGCCATGGCCATCTCGGGCTTGTGGTTGTCGTCGGGATAGTTTTTGGGGTCGCGCGCATGCAGCACCTTGGCCAGCGCCTTGTCCGGATGAGCCTGGATGGACAGCGCCTTGCGGATGGACAGCACCTTGAACAGGTAGGGCAGCTCGCCACCGCCGAACTTGGCCACGACTTTGGTGCCAATGGCGTCCGGCTGCTTGTCGACGAGCTGCCGCAGGTTCTCGCTCTCGCCAACGAGCCTGGCCGGCAGCTTGGGGTGGGTGCCCATCCACAGCTCTGCGTACGGGGTGTCGGCGCTGATGCTGAACTGCGCGTCGGTAGCCTCAGCAAAGCGTGCCGCCGCCGAGGACTCGCCGAGCTTGCCCCAGTCATACGTCTGCAAACCGCCTTCGAGTTGAGCCAGCATGGTTATGGGTTATGGCCGGATCAGAATCGGGAATTTGTTAGGTGGTGAAACTAATAGATCGCCGTTGATTGAATCACGCTGGCGCCTGCGTGTTAATAAGAAACGTGGCCCGGTGTCCTAACCCAGCAGCGCCCGCGCGGCCCCTGGCACACCACTCCAGCACTGACTCTGCGCACGTCCCCCGCCCAGAGCCCGCTATACCACAGGGCCGGCCAGCCCACCTTCCCAAACGCTGGCACGCAGCAGCGCCAGACTCGCTGCTCCAACCCACAGAGACGCAGCAGCCCAAACGCTCACCAAAAAAGGAAAGTGGGCTGGGCTTTGGGAACAAGTTAGGCAACTGCTCTAAATTCCCGGCCGGGCCGCGCCCGCTAGCTTGGGAGGTCAAGTCCACAGCCAGCCCAGAACCAACAGCACACCAAGCACAAACCTCGGAACCCACGGCTGGAGAGGCACCTCGAATAACAGCCACCAAAGCAGCAGGCGGGCCCAATCCTAGCTGGCGGCACGTTTTCCGCTGTTAGATAGCCCTTATGACCGGGTGGATCACGACCGAGTCGGGCAACGTGATTGCCCGCGGCGCCCAGATCAAGGGCGCTCGGCACATTGTGCTAGGCGGCAAGACGCTCATCGAGGACCGGGCAAGCGTGCACGGAGACGCGTCGCCCGACGGGAACCCCATTGTCGCCCTGGGACGCTACTGCGTGCTGCGCGAGGGCGCGACGCTGCGGCCGCCCGTGCGCGACGGCAAAGCCTACCCGCTCAAGCTGGGCTCGTATGTGTACGTCGGGCGCGACGCGACGGTCGAGGCCGCGAGCGTGGGCTCCAACGTGATCATTGGCGACGGGGCTACGGTCGGCCGGCTCGCCGTGCTCAAGGACTGCGTTGTCGTGCGGCCCGGCGCCGTCGTGCCGCCCTTTGCAGTGGTGCCCCCGCAGACGGTGTTTGGGCCGGCTGGCCACAGCCAGTACGACCTCGCGGAGCTGCCCGAGAGCGCGGGCCCGGAAATTGAGCTGTTGTGCAGGCAGACACTCGCGGGCATCGCGACGCCACCGCCGTTTGGCGCGAGCGCCAGCTGGTAGCGCGTGCGCGTGATGCGCTAATGCGCTAATGCGCCCATACGCCCTGACGAGGGCGGCGGGGTGTACAATACTTATAGTTAATGTATAGATTAGGTGCTCAAGACTTCTTCTTGTCGGGAATCTGCTGGGACAGCCACGTCAGGCCCTCGACCAGGCCCTCGCCCGTCTTGGCTGTGGCGCCCACCACGCACCATTGTCGCCCCTTGAGCTTGGTGAGCTCGAGCCGCTCCGTGAGCTCCTTGGGATGCATCGCGTTGCGCAGGTCCTGTTTGTTGGCAAAAACAAGCAGCATGGCGTCCTTCATTTCGCGGTCGTTGATGATTTTGAACAGCTCGTCGCGCGCCTCGTCCAGCCGTTCCGAGTTCGACGAGTCCACCACGTAGATCAGGCCCTGCGCGCCCGTGTAGTAGTGCCGCCACAGCTGCCGGATCTTCTCCTGTCCGCCGACATCCCACACGTTGAATTTAATGTTTTTGTACTTGACCGTCTCCACGTTGAACCCCACCGTGGGCACGGTGGACACCACCTGGTTATTTTGCAGCCGGTACAGAATCGTGGTTTTGCCCGCTGCGTCCAGCCCCAGCATCAGAATGCGGATTTCGCGGTCGCCGAAAAGTCGGCCAAGCAGGCGCGACATTCCTCCCCCCATTTTGATGCTACTGTCTTTCTAGGCTCAGGCGCGAGTGAGGTGTCTGAAGGGGGCCGCCCTTGGCTTTTTGGGACCTCTAGGCCAACCCTGATGTAATTTCGGGTCGTGCTCCCTCCCGCTTGGGGCCATATCCCGCCCTAGCCCCGCTCGTCCTGCGCGTCCTGCAGCGGCCCGCAGCACTCACGCGTCACCCGGCTTCCCTGCCGGCTCGCCAGGGCCAGGCTCAACGCTGGACCTCCGCGTCGTCATGCGCCCGCCCTGCACTCGCACTGCACCTCGCCATGCATTCATCCACAAATGCCGCTCAGACTGCAACACAGTTTTCGGGCTCTGGCCGGGCTCAAAACCGCCCTGGGAATACACTCAAGTCAATAGCAGCGCTGGCGAATGAAACATTCCCAGGGCAGCCAACTCAATTTTAGCTTGGCAGAACCAGGAGCGCGGCGTGGCCCCCTCCCGCTGTCTCAGACACTGGTCACCTGTGAATCGAGTTTGGGCCCGCTGGCCTCGCAGTCCACAACCTGCGCCTCCCCTCTCGCAAGGAGACTCGCAAGTTAGTTTTATACCGCCGCGCGCCATTTTGGCCCGCACAATTGTGCGCTCTGCGGTGCCCAATCTACCGGTGGTTCGCACGCGTGCTCTAATCTTAGAGCCGTCAAATAGCCTGAAGATGTCAAAAGCCCCGCTTCCTAGATGCAGCCCCAGCCCTCGTCCCTGCCCACTTTCTGCCCACTTCCTGCCCCATCCGTCTCAGCGCAGCTCTAGCACTGCAACAAAGGCCTGCTGGGATGCAGGCGAAACGGGCGCCGCTCGTTCCTCAGGTGCACTAGGGGAGCGCAGTCTACCTAAATCCGGGTGTGGTAGCGGCAGTCTTACCTAGACCTTTTTAGCAGCCCCCTTGCCTTCCTTACAATACAGGCCGCTTCCTGCCTCAATATAATGCTAGACCCTGAGCGACCGCCCTTGCGAGCCCGATTCCTACCCCGGCGTTTGAGTGAGTATCTCCGTGCCGCAGCCGCTCGATCATTTTGTAGGATTGTATTGAGGAGGAATAATTACTTGAAAATCAAGATGGAAATCGCATTGTTTTTTTTTTTTTTTATCATGGGCACATGTGTAAAGTGCTTGATCCCTACAAATTACTCCTGTGGACTCGCTTCTCGACCATTTCGTCTCCTGCGACCTGTCCTTTTGGCTGGCGCCATATTCTCGGCCCGGCTGCTGCACGTCTGCGGAACTCACAATTCATGCATCCGGTGCTCAAGACTTGATCGTAAAAACTCATGCACAATGCGGGTCCTTGTGTGGCTGCCGCACATATCCGCGCTCCAAGGCACAGCGGGTCTTAATAGCTCAAAATGGTAGATAAGGATAGTCGACCAGTTGGATGTGCCTACAGGCGCCAGTCTTTTTTTTGCCTTGGTCGCGTGTGCGGCGGCTCGCAAATAATTCTGAAACACAGATGATCCTTTTATGCCGCTCGACTACCACTAGGATGCCCTTTGATGCAGGCTAGCTGCAGGAACATTTCAAGACCCAGTGCATGCAGCACGCGCGAGTCAACGAGCTCCAGATCTCCCAGGCTAGGTACCTCGATTATCAGTACACACGACTTGCCCCGCGGCAGCCGGACAGAACACGCTTGGTATCCTAGCTGCTTGTTTATGCCATTGTGGGTACTTTGCGGCCTAAATAAAATGAGGGAAACGCCCATAAATATTTGTATGTAACAATTGGTGTGGAGGATACAGCCTCCACTTCGTCCCGCGTTTAGGCTGGTCGAGCATACGAGGTAGGGAATATGCCCGTATGCCCATTGAGTTGGCCCGTCGTCCAGCCGCTTCCCGTATCTGAAGCCGTGACCGAGATGTGCTGACCCTCGCGAATAGATAGCTGGCTGGCGTCTGCCGCGTCGTAATCGTACAGGACCACCATTGTGGCATGTTGTTCACCGGCCCCACCACTAGGTGCAGTTCGGCTACGGGGCGGGGGCGGCGCCGGCGCTTCCGTCGCTTTGGTTGGCCTGCCGCCTACAACCTCTGCATATGAGGCAGGAATCACCCCTGCTTGGCCGCCGCGCTGGACTTTGATCCACCCGGTACCGTCGTCACCGCTAACCAGCGGGAGCTTCTCTCCTGCTCCCACCGAAATCTCGCCGCTACTTTCGGCCGTAAAATCATACAGTACATGCGCAGTAGGCCCTGCAGCACTGACAGGGATGCCCGCTGCTCGCGCACTTCTGGCCAACAAAGATTTGATGCCGATAGAGCCACCGCTGCGCGTCGAGCGGCCACCATCTGCGGGCAGCTCCTCGACGACTTCCTTTTTCTTTCCCAAAAGAGTGCGGGTGGTTTTTGTGCGGGTTATGGGCACAGCCGACAGGTCGAGGCTGGCTGTCGCAGCCTCTATTGTTTCAATTTCGACCTCAACGCTAATACGCCGTGTTTCTGCGCGAACGAGCGCTTTGAGCGCGGTGGCATTTGATTTTAAGAGCGGAGCCGCCTGTGCAGCAGATATCTGCTCGAAATCTGTATTAGCAGCCTTTTTGGCGTCTTCATATAGCTTAAGGGCCGTTTGCGAGGCTCCTGTGGCGCCCTCGCGATCTGTGTCCGCCTTGGAAATGCGGGCACGCAGGAACTTGAGACCGGCTTCGGTAGTATTCATGAGGTCATCCTCATGCCACACCGGGCTCGGCTGGAAGTAGAAGTCTGTGGGATCATGCCATTGCCGGATGTTGTGGCGAATGAACATGGCGGTATCAAGCTGTGGTTGGTTCTTGGAAATGATCTCGCGCTGGGCAGCAATGTTGGACTCGCAGGCTTTGAGACAGGCAGACTCGACATTGGCTGCCTGCGTCAGAACGCGGTTTAGCTGACTGACACGGGCCTCGTTCAGCTGCTGCACACAGTCGAGCAGCTCGGGGAGGTCGTCGTGGTAGTATTTGTCTTTGATCCGATTGGCCACGTTGATACTGATCAAATACGAGTCCTTGGCGTTGGCCAGCTCCTGCTCGCGAACATCTATCTTGCGTCCTTTAGCCCGGGCATGCTCCATGTGCTCACCAGCCTCGTCGTACGCGCCCTTGGCCTTCTTGACGGCCGCGTAGGTCGAGTCGCGGTCGTCGTCGATGGCCGCGTGAAACTCGTTGCAGAGATCGTGCAGGTGCTCGAAGCGCGAATTGAGGCCGCCAAGCTGTTCGCCTATCTTGGTCTGGAAGTCGTCGGCCAGCTGCTTGCGCGCCTTGGCGCAGTCCTCGGTCCGCGACAGCACTTGTGTCCACGCGGTGGCCGAGGCGTTCTCCAGCGACCCGGGCGTAGTGGCCGGCTGGTCGCCGACGCTCAGCGCCGTGACGGCAGCGGCCTTTTTGCTGAAGTACTTGGCCGTGAGCTGCTGGAGCTTGAGCGCGGCGTCGCGTTCGATGGCCGCGCGCTCGCGGTAGAACTCGGCCAGGTCGTTCAGCCACTTCACGCCATGATGGTACCAGCCTATCGTCTGCTTGTAGCCATCGAGCAGCTCATCTCCTATTGACGTCATGTTGCGATCGGGCAGATACAGTACAGATCAAAGCGGCCGGGTCAGTCAGTCAGTCAGTCAGTCAGTCAGTCAGCCCGCAGAGCCGCGTGTTGCGTGGCTTGGCTTGGCTTGGCTTGGCCGGGCTGGGATTGGGGGCAGTGCCTTCCCGCAACCCAGGCACAGCGTTGTGGAGCTCCCGGGGAGGAGCGGCCTGGCCGCCTCCTCCCCTACCTCAGCGGATATTTCATACGTCCCAAGCCACGGCCACTCGCGCTTGTCACCACCTCTAACCAACGACGCATCATTAGTTGTCAACAATGTCCTTTGACTACCAGACTCTTGCAAGTATGTAGCAATCCGAGCACGCCGCGCGCGTGCGCGCCCTTGCGGCCGGCCGCAGGCCACCGCGAGCCCATACAGAAACTAACCGCAGCCCAGTTCGTGCAACACTACTACCAGCAGTTTGAGACCAACCGCAGCTCGCTGCTCCATCTCTATGTAAGTACCCCCGCCGCGGACCACGCCTTGGACCACGCCGTTCCCGTGGAACAGCCAAACTAACCCAGCGCGATGACTCGATGCTGACGTTCGAGACCAATCAGGTGGCCGGCGCCGCCAACATCATCGAGAAGCTTGTGTCGCTGCCGTTCCAGAAGGTGCAGCACGAGATCGCCACGCTCGACGCGCAGCCCGGATCGCCCGGCGGCCGCGACGTGCTGGTGCTCGTCACCGGCCAGCTGCTCATCGACGAGGAGGAGAACCCGCAGCGCTACACCCAGAGCTTCCACCTGCTGCCCGAGGGCGACTCGTACTATGTGTACAACGATCTGTTCAGACTGGTTATGTAGGCGCTTTTTCAGACCGGATTCTGCAGAGCTGCGCAGGACTCCCACGTAACTTTACCCGAGCATGACGCTCGTCTGCCGTATTGGCGCAGCCTGGCTGGCTTGGCTTCCCTCCACACCCGCCTAGGCCCCTATGTGCACCCCGTCCCCCTCGGTATTTACTAATAGAGCTAGCTTGCTGCGCGGGAGGCACGACATACACAATCCCGCACTCGTCGAATGGCGGGCTGTCTGTAGTTCGGCTTAGCATAGTTTCTGTTTTGGTAGCTCAGAGATGATTTCTCCTCCGTCGGACTCTCATCATACATCTATCTGTGCCTCACTGGGCTCAAGCGGCTCGTGTATCACGTATGCATGGATTGGTTTCGGTCCGCTGCATTCAATCCCATGCAACGCCTAGCCCAGACTGCCTGCCACACGTCACCACCACTCACCCCACACTAAGCGGCAGCCCCAGACTTGTCTTCCCACGCTTCCGTCTCGCCGCCATGGATCCGCCGCAGAGACCGGCTAACCGGCCCCAACGGTCAGTCAATCGGCCGTCGCGCGACACTGGCGCGCCGCCAGACTCGCAACCACACCCGAGAACCAGCCCGTCTGCCCAGCCCGAGCCGGCCGACCCCGCCGACACGGCCGCGCCGGCTGAGCATGCTGCAGCTGGGCCCGCGGCACCTGAACACGGCATCACCATGATTGACCGCGACACAGAAGACACCGAGGGTCCGAGCGCGAGCGCTGCTGCACTTGATGGCGCCCCGGACACTGGCAAGCACAAAGCGTTCGCCAGCACAGAGCCTGTCGCGTACGCCGGGCGCTCAGCCGAATTTAGCTCGCAGGCACCCACGTTCGACGAATCCTTGGACTCTGATGCCGACATCCAGAGCGAGAGCTCCGGGTCGCTATCAGGTCGCGTTGTCTCTGCTCTGACCAGCACGTCCGGCGTTCTCGCGAGCGCACCCTCCGCTCTGGCCGGGGCACCCTCTGCCATCGCTCGAACGCCAGGTGCTCTGGCTGGGCGCCTAGGATTTGGTGCAAGTTCAGAATCTAAAGAGGACGACCGTGCTGCGCCGCCTCATCCTGTCGCTGCTGATTTGGTCAAACCCGTTTCCGACAAAACGGACCTCTCCAAGACGAATCTCCC
Source organism: Wickerhamiella qilinensis (assembly GCA_030556915.1). Taxonomy (NCBI): domain Eukaryota; kingdom Fungi; phylum Ascomycota; class Dipodascomycetes; order Dipodascales; family Trichomonascaceae; genus Wickerhamiella; species Wickerhamiella qilinensis. The sequence continues at coordinate 101,573 of JAKTUW010000012.1, forward strand.
AGAGTATAGTCAAGGCCGCGCCAGCTCAGACTCCTCCGCGAGTGCCGTCCACAATGAGGACTCGCTGGCCACTCAAAAGCTGGCAGCGCAAGGTTCCGAAGTCCCGGCAGAGCATACGCCTTCGCTCGCTGGCGAGCCCCACGACCGGCCGCCAAAAACTATTGTGGAGATCATGGAGGAGGTCAGGGACGGTGTTGTCCCAGGTACTAGCGCAGATGTTCCGAGCTCCGAAGAACTATCGCGCCCGGCACAACAGTCCGACACGGACCGGCATCAACCGGGATCTGCGCACTTGGACTCGCTCAAGGGTGTCAAGGAGTTTATTCCTCCAGGCAGCCTGAGCCTCGAGCCAACCGTTGACCAGGCTGCTACCAATGCTAAAACTGATAGCAAGCATAGCAACGCAAAAAACCCGGACCACACCGAAGACACTCCTTCCACAATAAAGAATGACCAAGAAAGCCCGTCTTCGGGAGCAAAAATCCCCGATCCTGCTGAGAGCTTGGAACTAACGTCTAAAGATACGGCGCCTAAGAGCAAGTCTGATGGGTCTGCTGGTTCTGAAGGGCAGCCGCCCAGCGAGCCGGAGGGGCCTACTGAATCGGACGCGACACCTAGCTCGGTGCCTAATCGATCCAAACCCGCAGTTCCTGCGAGACCTGCTCGCCGCCCTTTGGCTCGCGCTACCGCTTTCGAAGATGCAGCCGCTCAAAACAAAGATCGGCTTCCTCCCAAGCCAAAGCCCAACGTATCTTCCAAAATAAGTTCGCTGCGAAGTTCAATTTTCGCAGATCTGAACAGTGCATTGGCAAAGGGCCCACCCGGGGTGCCACGACGCCCATCACAGCCTGAACACCCCAGTCCTTCGGCTGGAGGTGATTTCTCAAAGGAATTACCAGCAACTAGCGTTCACGAATCTGCGGATGCTCAGATTTCCGCAATGCCAGCAAATCCCCGTGCGCGGGCTCGTGGCCCTCAAAGAAGATTGCCTGCGGGAGCCAAGGACCAAAACTCAACAGTCACGGCGGAAATTTGGTCCATCACTGCTCCTAAGGCGCCGGCGTCTGTCTCAGCACCGTCCAAGACTAATAAACCACAAGTGCACGAACCAAGCTCGGCCGGCCCCACTAGCCGTGTTCCTGTGGCTGGTGGTGGCACTGAGAACATGTCTCATTCAGCAAGTCTTGCGCAGCGCGTTTCGGTAACGAGCCTGGATGCCGAAAGACTCTCGCGCAATAACAGTGCTGCAGACCTTACCAAGTACCTGATTTCGGCGCAACAGCCTGTCCTCAATGATCCCGGCCCTGCCAGTGCACTCCATCTTCCTGCTTTAGCAAGTCTGGTCGATCGTCCGTTATCGCCAGTGAACATTGACGAAACTGATTTGTCAAGCAATGCGATATCCAGGCAGCACTCGGATGAGCATTTCCCTAGTTCACAGGCAATTCTTGCGGGAGTTGGATCAAGTAACTTAGCCAGGACCGAGCAGCAGGCCGCGCTTGGGCCCTCAGCGGAAGTCGTTCCTCCATCATCTTCCAAGCACATCAGTCCCGAGGCCGCTGATGTGCATGCCAAGCTTCAGGCCATCGCGTCAGAACAAGAGAATGAGGACAGCGAGAGCTCATCATCTACATTCCATGCGAGCGACCAGTCATCGCTACCCCTTTCAAACGCCGAGGAGAAAGAAAGTCTTGCAAAGGACACAGAGGCAACTCTTCGCCGTGGTCGAGGCGACACTGCGCCTGATCCAGCACTTGCCACAGAAGAACCACGAGAGATGCATGCTAGTGCCGCTGGCATAAATGAAGACTTCGACTTTGGAGCATCTCTGCAGCAAAAACCAAGCGCTCCATCACGCCCACTCACACGGCCGAGTCGACCCCCTAAGGCTCCGGCCACGGAGCCGGCTGAGCAGCCAAGCCCAAGAGCTGACGCCCATGGCGATTAGCTTGGATGCCCCAGCATGCGTGTTGGCGTATATAGCTGTACATCAGGCTTATTTGGTGGTCTTGGGTGATCTATATGGCATATTTTGTCACAGGGCTCATCGCCGAGTATGTGGGTCGTAGCATAACGCTGTAACTGGCGGAAGAGCACTTGGCCACATACCAATACTAACCAGATTCAATGCGTTATTCTTAGTTAGTTTCTTGGCTAAATTAATGCTCCCTGCTCAACGTCTAAGCCTGAACTCGGGTCTCGGCACCAAGGGGGGCGTTTACCACACGTCTCCTAGTCACCAGGCAGCCCCGCCGACTTTGATAAGGTTAGGGTTGTTGCATTGAGCAAGTATGGTTGAAGCAACCGAAACCACCATACGTTTTCGGTGCATGGGATTAACAAGGAATAACGACTCGGTGGCAAATCAAAGAACCCGCCAGGTTTTAGGTCTCCTCAGCCTCCGCCCTTTGCACCCCATCCATCCCACCGATGCTTGGAATCTGCTGCACCTTACCTGCACCTTCTGCATTGGCCCTTCACGACTGGCTGAGGCCCTAGCACGTAGACACTGCTTAAGTGAAATACAAACTCATTGCAACATGCCACCAACTCCAGGTGATAGCGAGGTATAACTCCATGGCCTAACTAGAGCCCTCGACTTTTCGCTCACGCGATAGTCGATGCACAGCCCACTTGCAGATATTTGCGTCGCCCCAGGCGCGGCTGGCATGCATGGGATGCAAGCCAGCTTAGGCAGGAAGTACCAGTTCCGGTATTAATAGTAAGAACGATGGCCCGCTGCTAGCATTGTACACGGCCAGATCTCAGCCTGCTCTCTCGCCCATTATTGTCTCACCTGCCTACTTGGCCCTAAGTGACTTTTTCCCACGCTCTCTCAATTTTTTGCTGAGCTAGGACCAGCCCCGCCGTTTGTTTACTTTTCGTCGTTGACCTCAAATTCCAACACTGACCATGAACTTGCTATCTCTCGCCCTTGGTGCCGCTGCCGTCCTTGGGGCCACGACGCCCATTGAAATTAAAGGCAATGCATTCTACAAGCAGGGCACCAATGAGCGTTTCTATATTCGCGGCATTGACTATCAACCCGGTGGTTCATCCAACGTGACTGATCCTCTGGCCGACGCCGATAACTGCAAACGGGACGTCCCGAAATTCAAAGACCTTGGCGTAAACATGATTCGCGTCTACACAGTGGATAACAGTGCATCTCATGATGATTGTATGAAGATGTTAGACGACGCCGGTATTTACCTGCTATTAGATGTCAACACACCGCTCAACTCTCTGAATCGCGGTAATGAAGAGATGCTAAAGCAGTCGTATAATTCCGGGTACTTGCAGCATATTTTCGCTACAATTGACTCTTTTAAAAGCTATGACAACACTTTTGGGTTTTTTGCCGCTAATGAGGTCATAAACAATGACAACAATACCATTACCGCCCCGTACATCAAGGCCGTGGTCCGCGACATGAAGGCTTATATCAAAGCCCAATCAAAACGCCAAATCCCTGTAGGCTATTCCGCCGCTGATATCGCCGATAGTCGGTGGCAACAGATGAGCTACCTCAACTGCGGCGACGACGACGAACGTATTGACATGTTTGGCATGAACGACTATTCCTGGTGTGGAGACAAATCCTCCTTCAGCGTGTCTGGCTGGTCTGCAAATGTGCAAAACTACGGTAACTACTCTATTCCCATGTTTTTGAGCGAGTATGGATGTAACATCAACCGGCCACGTACCTTTCCTGAAGTGCAATCGCTATATTCGACCGACATGTCGAGCGTTTACTCCGGAGGTCTCGTGTATGAGTACAGCCAGGAAAGTAACAACTACGGCCTCGTAAATATCGAAGGCAGCAGCACTTCTGAGACAGACGATTACCAGTATTTCAAAAAGGCACTTGCCAACGCGAAGGATCCTGAGGGCGACGGGGGCGCTAGCACCCGTCAGAAGAGCAACTGTCCTGCCAAAGTGCCTGGTACATGGGAAGTCGATGCGGACACGCAGCCACCTGCTATGCCTGCGTATGCCAAGAAGTTTTTGAGTGACGGTGCTGGTAAGGGATTGGGTCTGAACGGCCCTGGCACACAGGGTGGCTCCGATCTAGACAGCAGTGGCGATAAGTCGTCTTCTTCGTCTGCTGATTCCTCTGCCGCTTCCTCATCTGCATCCTCTAATTCGGGGCCTCAGTCGTCTTCTGGAGAGTCTGCCGCAGCATCTGCGTCGGCCTCCAGCAGCAAGTCAAAGTCGAAGAACGATGCCGCCACTTCTGCCATAAACGTGGGCATCATTGGAGCTCTGCTGACGTTTTTTATGTAGAATTATCAAATACATAGTCAAAGTACCCATACAAGAACGATATCCATAATACATCTTTTGCTTTTTTTGCAATTAACTGTGTTTATTAACACGCAACAGCACCGGGCTTGTCAGCCTGGGGTAGGGGGGTGGGCGCATATATGCCCTAACCCGTATCATAGCCAAACCTTTGTCTACACGTAGGGCTTAGGGCATGGTCCGACTCCTCCGACCCAGCCATAGGACTCCTAGTGACGAACGACTCAAGCGCCCTGCCATCGATCCCATACAATATGTCGTCGGCTGCGAACAAGATTCTGAACGCCGCGCCCAGCGAGCTGGAGCTCAAGGTCGCTCAGGCTCTCGTCGACCTCGAGAACACGTCGAGCGACCTGAAGGCTGACGTCCGTGCTCTTCAGTTCAAGAGTGCTCGCGAGATCCCCGTGGGCCAGGGCAAGTCGGCCATTGTGATTTTTGTGCCTGTGCCTCAGCTGGTGCATCTGCACAAGGTCCAGCAGAAGCAGCAACGTCTGATCCGCGAACTCGAGAAGAAGTTTTCGGACCGCCACATCATTTTCCTGGGCGAGCGCCGCATTCTGCCCAAGCCCGGCCGGAAGCGCTCTAAGCAGAACCAGAAGCGCCCTCGCTCGCGCACTCTGACTGCCGTCCACGATGCTCTGCTCGAGGATCTTGTGTACCCCACCGACATCAGCGGCAAGCGTCTCCGCTACCAAGTTGGCGGCAACAAGCTTTACAAAGTCTTCCTGGACCCTACCAAGGACATCAACAGCGTCGACTACAAGATTGACTCGTTCCAGGCTGTCTATAATAAGCTTACCGGCAAGGTTGTGTCTTTTGAGGTTGGCGGTAAGGCTGAGTCCCACTAATCGTTTCACCTAACGTAAAAACCATAAATAAATGTATTGGCATCTACCTGTTTCCTAACTCGTTAATGCAATAATCCCTCTATCTTCAGCTAGCTAGTCCATGGCTAGAACATCCTCCCCGCTAATAATGTCGAGTGGTCGACGAATTTGAGACGGGGGGGAACTACGGCCCAGCTGGCTCTGACTCTCAAGTGACGGTCGCCGGCGGCCAGGAGTCGCTGGGGCCAAGCTGGGCACAAACAAGGTTGGCGCCGATTCCCGCCGCGTGCGTGAGGGCGAAGGAGTGCGGACACGGGTAGGAGAACCTGAACGTAGCTGGGAATTCTTGGTTACACTTAGCCGCCAAGACTTCAGCTCTGCAGAGGGAGCTGGCCTTGACCTCGCTAGCAAGTAATATGAGAGTCCCGTGCAACCAATTGCTATTGCAGTGCCAATGTATAGGCTAAACCAGTAAGCCTCAAGAACGGTAACGCTGAACTGGACACCCAAGGCAAAGCAGAATAAATTACTTGCTATCGAAGCTGTCTCCGTATTCGAATCACTGTGATCAGTGGAGTCATAATTGTGGACTAGAGATGCTTGGAGGTTCCTTGTCGTACTCGGTCGCGTACTCAGTGGCATAGTTAATGACTCGAGCGAGTATATTTTACTCAAATCCAAGTGCGGAGGAGGTGAAGGAGGTCCATCAACGACATGCCTCATCTGTGACAGGTAAAGGTCAAGATGCCATCCACTAATTTGTGATACTGCTCTGCCAAAATTGCCCGACAGCCGGTGTGTATTGTTGATGCTTGTTGATGCGGAGAATGCTTAATCATATGCAAGTGCCTGCAGAAAAAGGCCAAATCGGAGGCGTCTCGCGTGACCCCTATGAAGAATTGGCAAGTATGGGGATCAGTGCATGGTGAAGTGAGACGAGATTCGATAACAGATTTTTAACAATGTGACAAACTTTGATATATTGACTCGCCATTTGTAGCCCAATACTTCCGAGCAGCGGCCGGCGAGCCAAACGTCGCTTGAGGCGGTATCAGGGCAAGGGCCGGGAGAATTTACAGGCATAGCCTAGTGGCCCAACAAATTAGGGCTTGGGGCTTTGAGGCCACGTTTCGCAGATCCCAATTCGACTCAGAATATCACGCTCGAAGTGCGACCTGCGAAATACCTATCCGTATCACTATGGTCTTCCCGTTGACTGAGAGCGACGCCCAGCTGATGCTGGCTGCGCAGGTGCACCTGGGTTCCAAGAACGTGCAGGTTCGCAATGAGCCCTACCTTTACAAGAAGCGTGCCGATGGCGTGTCGGTTATCCGCTTTGACTCTACCTGGGAGAAGATTGTCCTGGCTGCTCGCATCATTGCCGCCATTCCCAAGGCTGAGGACATCGTTGCCATCTCCGCCCGTACTTATGGTCACCGTGCCGTGCTGAAGTTTGCCTCGCACACTGGCTCCAACGCCCTGGCTGGTCGCTTCACCCCTGGTTCGTTCACCAACTACATCACCCGCTCTTTCAAGGAGCCTCGTCTGATTATTGTGACTGATCCCCGCACCGATGCCCAGGCCATCAAGGAGGCTTCGTACGTGAACATTCCTGTCATCGCTCTGTGTGACCTTGACTCTCCCCTGGAGTATGTCGATGTTGCCATTCCTTGCAACAACAAATCGAAGCTCTCCATTGGTCTCGTGTGGTGGCTGCTGGCCCGTGAGGTTCTGCGTATCCGTCGCACTCTGCCCGACCGCAACACCGAGTGGTCCGTGATGCCCGATCTGTTCTTCTACCGCGACCCCGAGGAGGCTGAGGCCCCTGTCACTGAGGAGCCCGCTGATGCTCCTGAGAGCACCATTGTCCAGGCCGATGCTCAGCCCACCTACTACGAGGACTGGGATGAGGCCGCCGGCGGTGCTGTGGCCAATGCCGCCGCTACCACTACCGGTGACTGGGCTGATGACTCTGAGTGGGGCACTACCGCCGCTGCCAGCCAGCCTGTTGCATAAAAGAATCCAACTATATAATCCCTGAAAAGTTTAGGGAAGCTAAATAATGCTACATCAAACTAAACCACACTCGAACGATGGGCAGCTTGTTTCCGGCTACCAGTTCAATGCAGCTTGGGCCGAGCTTATCAAATGCTTGCTCGGCGGCCTGTCGGCTGCTGGGGCAGGCTGTAATAAAAGCAGTCACAAGAGCTTGGCTTCGGTTTAGGGCCAAACACCCGTCTTCGGATCAACCGGTTATGTCTCACGGCAATATATTTCGAGTTAATCGTAAAATAGAAGTGAAAGAGAGATAAATCGGACAGCAAGTAAGGGGGTTTTCCAGGCATTTGGATATAACTATTATTTGATCATGCTTGTGTGACATTTAGGCCCTACCTCTAGGACTGCATGATTTCCCGGCGTCCCAGCATTCCAGAACATCAATCTTGCAGATCGCTAACGGGCATGATAAAACGTATCGGGGCGGGACCGAGGCACGCATACCAGAACTTTGACCGCAACAACATGTGGCTTCGTTTGGAAGTCAATACATCATTTTATTACCTCTTCCTAGCTTTACCATCCTTTGCTTTGATTGTTATGGCTCGCTGTTGGTTACCTCTCACGTGCTGTGATCTGCCACAGGGTTTGGCACTGCTTCCTTGTAGTATCGGTCGAGGCGCGCAAGGACCACTATCTCCATGCGATCGTGCGAGCCAATATCTGCATGCGAGCTATTCAGATGCATGGACAGTGGATGCGAGGTAATATTATTTTTGCTAGCGGCCCTCTGTACTATGGTGCTCAAACTATGGTTCAATGACAACGTTTCAGAAAAAAGGCGCATTATGTCGCCCCTGTGCCCCATGTCACGTGGTGACGCTAGTTATTGACGTCGCAGCGCGACGCTGCATGATTTTTCAACTTAGCCCAAAAAAAAAAAAAAAGTTCGGAGCACCCGGTGGACCAAACAAGCATCACGATATCTACCTAGGTCGCTGAAATACGCCATTTTGCTGATTTCTGAACCTGGTTCTTGTGTGTTTCTTTGTAAATAAAAATTGGTCCCTGTCTTTTTTTTGGACCCGCCTGGCCTTAATTTGGTGCAGGCGCCTTGTTGAAGTCGACAACGTGAGTTGATTGTTACTCTCCTTTTATTCCAGCGACTAGTTTTTGCATTATAAAAACTACGAGGATGTCCATCTCGAAAGATTCTGTCCAGCAACATCAGCAACAGCAGGACCATGTCCATCACCATGATCCCGCTGCTGTCCTGGCAGGCTCTCCTGTTGCTGGTGCGGGGGTTATCCAAACTGTTAACGGAGTTCCGCAACTGTCTCGTAAATTCGTTGCCCGTCGCATTTCAGAAGGTGAAACTGGGCGATTGAAAGAGGAACTGAAATGCCAGGCATGTGGTAAAGGCTACAAGCATGTGAGCTCACTCGCCAAGCATCTTTGGGAACACACGCCTGAATGGAATGTCACGTCAAAACTTTTGATATCTAAGCATCAACAAGTCCAGCTTCTTGAGGCTGCGTCTATTCTGGTCTCTATGAATGAAGAGGACGAAGGTACCACCGAAGGGGACAACGAGGGTGAGGATGATGACGATGACAACACGACAGACTCAGGGTCTGCTCTCTCTGGTCGGCAAGGAACACCCGGAGTCAACATCCCTGTCCTGGCCAGTGACGACTCTCCTAGCCCCGAAGCAGAGTCGGTGCACGCTACTGGGCGTGAGGGACGAGTCACGTCCAAACCGATTACCGTTACGCCCCCTGCTAGCGTACCCAACACCCCTGAGGTTCCTGTAACGTCCGCTCGGTCCATTTCCAAAAACACACCGCTGCATCACAAGGCACACAGGCGCTTTTCGACTTCAAACGGAGCCGCTGCATCACCAGCGCTAGCCTCCTCTTTCTTAGGACGAGCTGTGCATGGATCGCCTTTACCTGATTCATGGGCACGCGATGAAGATCAATTTCCACCTCGTCGCGGTCGTAGACGGTCTACCTTCAGTCGTGTTGAGGAGGCGGTGGATTCAGAGACGCAGGATGGGCTGCAAGATCCTCAAGATCTTAAGGAAAACTCAGCTGGTGTTTTCGGCGATATGGAAGACTAATCTCAGATATTTGCCGTGTTGCCTAGGGTAACAGTAAATTATTGCTGCATACGGATGCTGATGTCATTCTCAGTGTTTTGAGACACGAGCACCAGTTATTCGGTCGTAACTCAGTGGTGTGGGTGTCATCCACACCAGTACATAAAATTATTTGCTCTCTTGGAGTTTAGATATTAATGATATTTTACGCGATTTGCTGAATCCAGCTGCTTCTCGCCGCGAAATGTTGTGGCTGGCTTCCTCGTTAAGGTGCAGTGACCATTAGCCACATCTCTAACCTCGCATATGCGCGCGCGCTGACCCGCATATGCGCAAGCTAACTAGTAAACAAATAAGTTAACAAGTGTAGCTCTCCTATACCACTATTGTCACTCCAACCCAAATGTTCAAAATAGTGTTCTTTTATCGCTTCTCCCTTCTTGTCGCGACGGTGACTGCTCAAGTCATTGGACCACCACAGTCATTTGATGGCAGTCCATTCACTCAGGAATCGTCGTTGTACACATATACAGCGAATTTTCTTAGCGTCTATTTACCACTCCGTAGTGGTTGGGTTGTGCAGAATAGCCTTCATTCTATTGATGCACAGCTTAGTGCTTTGTCCACGACCCATCTTACCAAGAACGCGGCCCCACTAGACACGACAGCACCGACTCTTACTACTACATGGCACAAAGGGTCCACAAGTGCCGCTTCTGTGCCTTCCTCTGTCAGCGCATTTCCAACTGTTACCGCTACTGTGCACCAGCCGTTCGTCATTATCATTCAGACTGACAGTTGTGCTCCTGGAGGCTCCAATGAATCAGGTACGTCTGCAGATGATAGAGCTTTCACGACTACTGAAACAGCACTTGTAACCTCCACTATTAGCACTGTTTCGAACCCTACTGATGTTGCCCCCTCAGCTACAAAACATCCGGAATCCCGCTCGTCTACCGTCAATACCTCCGGTGATGCAACCATTTGGACAGGATCTACACCGCTTTCTGATAGAGACATTACCACCTCTTCAAATAATTTTCCATGTGGCTACCTCTCTCCATTTGCTACTACGTACACTGTTACCTCAACAGGCTGGGCTACTGTACGAGGTATTGATCCGCGCACATTGTCTTCGTCTTCCGGGCAACTCCCTGCAGCCCACTAATACCCCGCTAGGACGAAAATCTAATCCAAAGCACATAAAGTATCTATCATTTATAAAGTTTAGCTGAGCTGGTATTTGGACCATTTGATGATATGTACAAATGCATATTCTACAACATTGACTTGGCATTAGAATTCCCGATTAGTTGGCATCCAGGTATTTTTTGAACGCTTCGTGCTCGTTCTGTTGAAACGGCCGCGGTCCAAGCAGCCGCATGAGGTCTTTTCTAGTCAGGACTTCCTTCGCCATAAGCTCCTCCGCCACCGCGGTGACCTTATCCTTGTTGTCAGAAAGCAACGTTTTGCAATTGGTATAGGCCGTGTTAATAATTTTGGCCACTTCTCCATCGATTAGGCCATCTGTTGTTTCGGAAAATCCCTTGGCGACGGAGCCTGGCTGCCTTTCTAAATGCACCGCGCCAATTTTTGGAGACATACCATAGTCCATCACCATAGACTTGGCAATACCCGTCACACGCTTGAAATCGTCACTGGCACCGACAGTAACAGACGGGAAAAAGATTTCCTCGCTTACACGCCCACCCAGGGCAACTGTCATAAGGTCCATCATACGGTTCTCCGTCGTTATGTTGTTATCAGAGGGTAACAATTGTGCATATCCAAGAGCGGCAGCTCCGTGAGGAACTATGGTGACCTTGACAAGCGGGTCTGCATAACGCAAGAACCAGCCAGCTACAGCGTGCCCTGCTTCATGATAAGCAACAATTTTCCTCTTGTCCTTGGGTAGAACTCGCGAGCGACGCTCAAGACCAGCAATGACCCTATCAATTGCCTTTTCAAAATGCTTCATCTCGATCTTTTTGGCATTCTCCCGAGCTGCGGCCAATGCAGCTTCATTGCACGCGTTAGCAATATCGGCACCTGAGAATCCAGGGGTCATTGCCGCGAGTTTGCCGGGCAACTCCTCGATATCAATATCGTACTTCACGTTGGCCAGATGAACCTTGTAAATATCTTTGCGGCCCTCCAGAGTTGGTAAATCAATCGTGATATGACGGTCAAAGCGGCCCGGGCGCAGAAGCGCCTTATCGAGCACGTCAGCACGATTCGTACCAGCCAAAACAACGACATGCTCGTTAGAACCAAACCCGTCCATCTCCACAAGAAGCTGATTCAGAGTCGCTTCGCGCTCATCATTTCCTCCCCGTACGTTGGCACCAGTCCGTGCTTTTCCAATGGCATCAATCTCGTCGATCCAGATCATGGCGGGTGCTTGTTCCTTAGCCTTTTTGAATAGGTCGCGAACACGACTGGCACCAACACCAGAAAACATTTCCACAAACTCCGAACCGGAAACCGCAAAGAAAGGAACACCTGCCTCGCCAGCAGTTGCCTTGGCAAGTAATGTTTTACCAGTACCCGGGGCACCGCTTAGAATAGCGCCACGGGGGATTTTGGCACCCAGACGCTCATACTTGGCAGGCTCTTTCAAGAAGTTGACAAACTCCATGATTTCCGTCTTCGCTTCATCCATTCCTGCAACATCCTCAAATCTGACCTTCACATCAGTTTTGGGGTCATACAGATGAGCCTTTGTCTTACCAATGCCAAATAGTCCACCCGGCCCACCTCCGGGACTGCCGCCAGTCCGAGAGCCCTGGCTACCGGCACGACGGCCCATCCACACCAAGAATCCCAAGAACATGAGCGTCGGTAGGAGTGTGAAGAGGCTCGAAACCACGCTGCCCTCTTCCACATAGTTCACGGGAATCCGATCACGAGCAGCAATTTTAAGCTCGTCCTGGGCCTCGCGCATGTGGCGCTCAAAGGTGTCCACAGAACCGATCGTGAACACAGCAACGGGAGCATTAGGCTGACCCCGAACAAACACGCGGACTGAGCCGTTGTTGATCACGGTCAAGCTCTCGACCTGGCCGCGGTCCAAATACTGGGTCTTAAACTCCTGATAGGTGATCTCAGGAACGTATTCGGTTGACGCCATAAACGACATGAGAAATGCCAGGCCAAAGATGGCCCACAAGATCTTCGTGATATTGATTTCAAACTCGACCAGCCGCATTGCCGGATTCTCGCTGCTCTTCTTTTTCGATTTCTTCTCTTTGTCGCCGCCGTCTTCGCTGTCACCGGTGCTTTTGCGCTCCGTGTTTCCATCCGAGTCTGGCTGCGCAGATCTTCCCAGTTCTTCTTCGTACTTTTGCCGCATTCTCTGAAGATCTTCCTCGTGCTTGGCGTCGCTATCTGCCAACGATTCCTCCTCGCCTTTCTCGCTACCACCCGCCTTCCGGCGACGAGACGTCCACTTTCTTGGGCGGCGGCTGCCAACTCCAAGAGGATCAGAGGACGAGAACATCCTCAGCGGGGCTGCCAGAGCCAGCGGCGCGGTCACAGACTGCGGCTTGCGATCCATGCCGCCACCAACCAACGCCGTTGATAACAGTCGGTAGGCGCGGCACTCGCCAGAACCAAGTCTAAATACTTGAGGCCGGACTTGCGACGCAGCCATCCGAGACATGGACCATATCCGTCCAGCGTCCAGCGCCACAGCTCGAGTTGGCCCCAGCATGTCGTCGGGGTATGATGGGAAGGTTAGTCAGGCTGGGTTTTGGCTTGGCCTGGGCATGCTGCCATGAGTTGGCCGGGCAGTCTGACACGCTCACGCTCGCTGCACCTGTGGGCCCAAGCTAGGGCTGACTGGCCCTGCTCGCCAACCACCAACCCCGACCGCGCGCATCGAAGACGGCGTGCCTGCTACAAGATACGTTGTAGCGCATGCGCAAAAGTGGTACATAATAATAAAAGCTAACACTAGGATCACGTTTGCGGATCTAAAAGAAGCCATCCGTGTTGTTATAAATATTGTTCGTCATGAATAGGGTCTCATTAGCAAATTGAATGCCAATCTCTGGGAACAGCTCGTTGGCCACGGCGTCGAACGAATCTCGTTTACCCATAGACATTTTTGCCAAGTTGCCATTATCCGCAATATACGTGGGGGATATGCTGTTAGGAGTGCTGTCGGTGCTGGCAGGCGTGGAGCGCTCGTGGCCGAATTTTGGTGCTTTGCCACGAGCCCAGTAGCAAGCCTCGATAATGTCGGCAACCACATAGCTCATATCGCCTGCGAGCCGGTTTGCCTCGGAACTGGACATTCCTCTTGAAAATGAATCGCGCGCATCCCGAATTAGGCGGCTGTCATCTTCGCTATTGGAGTCAGGATGAACGACTCCCTTCAAAAACAAGGCAATCACGGCATTCAGATTCATCAGCATGGAACCAGCCGTGGTACCAAAAGGCTGTTCGGCGTTCTTTTGCAGCAGAATCAGAATATGGCGCGCAGACGACGAGCAGATACTGAGCGAATGCAATAGTCGGCCAAGCTCTGCCGGGGATGAGACGCATGGTACTCCAGACGGGCTCTCTAAAGGAGGACTGTCCTGTGTTGAGCCCTCGGCTGTATCCCGGAGGTTGAACAGCTGTTTTCGCACCTTAGCGGGCAAAACAATAGTCTGCCGGTGTACCAGCATGAGGATCTGGTGGTAGATGCTATGCAGATAGACGGCATACACCTTGGCACAAGGCTGGTTGCTCTTTAGGATCCGGACTGGTTCATTTTTGTCATTCAATTGAAGAAATGGAGGCAAGTCATCACGCCAACGTCGCAATTCTTTATCACAGGTGACGACGTCGTCCAATATCTCTACCACAGTACGATTCTCAGCAGCTGATGAGAATAAACGTTCGTAAACTCTGCGATACAATTTGAGGAGAGACACTGTCCAAGGTAGGGTGGCCAGATCCGACGTCTCTTCTAGCTCAGGGACCGCCGGTGCGTTGAAATCTGTTCCGGTGGAGTCAGGTTTACCAACCTGGATGGAGCACATCCCATCTTGCACAAATATCTGCCACCAGAGTACCAGCCGTCGAAGCCGATCATGGTCGCTGAGCCCCACGTAAAGCGATCCGCGGTTAAGACCAATATCTTTTGCGACTTGCACGGCGAAGGCTGAGAAATGGGTCACAACATGAGGGATGCACAAAATACTGCCAGTAAGAGCTAGCATGAGCAGACCCCGAACCATTACAATAGTTGGCTTGAGCAGAATGAATTTTTGGGCCGCATACAAAGCATTAGTGAGAGCCTTGTCGATCTCAACTTTGAGGTGTCCTACAGGAAACCGGGAAGAGCCTGGATGTGCTGTCATATGGTGAGCGCCCAGGGCCACCAAAGAATTTAACACGACGGCTTGAGGGTATGCGGCTCCTTTTGGCGCATTAGAGTCATGCTTTATATTTCTCCAATACTCTTGAGCCTCTTCTGGCTTGACAATCAACTGCATCGTGTCTGAATCAAGATGCTCGTAAAAAGCCAAACATTCCTCGACGACTCCAGGGTCCAGAGGAAGGAATCTGTCGGACTTTTCGGCGAGTTGGTGGACTATGCCTTCGTTTGCCATAATGCACAGTCGCACAGTATCAGCCATGCGCCCGACCAGTACAGGGTTGTTGATCTTGCCCTTCAGAAAGGCCATCGCCTTTCCGGAGAAAATGTAGTTGTACATGCCATGTGAATAGTAACGCTCGCTTCCTTTGGCGAACTTCGCCTCGATATGATTGATTCCCGTCAGCTGGTCTCCATCCGAGTCCAGGTCGCCCTCTGCGGCCCGGCCTGGGGTGAGGGGCTCGGAGCGCGCGGCCGCGCCGCTCAAGGCAGCCAGACCACTCATCTCGGCTTGAGAAAACATTGAAGTGTTAAACTGCTGACTTGAAGCATTCGACAGACGGGCCGGGCCGGGCGAGGGCACCGCCTGGGCTGGGAAGCGCGGGCTGTCCTGGGTGAACTGGCCAGCTGGGGCGGGCTGGTCGCGGTGGTCAGGCGGGTGGTGTTGCGTGAAGCCGCAAGCAGCGGGTGCGGGATACACTGGCTGGGGACCCGTCGCGGAGCGCGGCGATAGGGAGGCCGAGAGCTGTGGAGAGCCGCGCAGGTGGGAGTCTGTGTCCGAGTTCGACGAGGGCGACTCTTCGGGCCGCGGGTCTGCTTCAGGCATTGGCGGGGGCTGATGTCCGCTGTTCTGCATCAAAATCTCAAGTATGCGTTCGATTTTGTCGAGGCGGCGGCTGGTATTTGCCGGCCGCCGCCCGGTCCTGAGTTGGCGCCCAATCTCCACGTACTGGCACTCTTTGCCGGCGGCACGGCACTGTCCGCACGTCGGGCGCTCCGAGTCGCACTTGATTTTCTTACCGCGGCAGTAAGTACAGGCGGCCGCCGCCCGTGAGCGACGCTTAGTCTCTTTGTCCATTACGATGGCGTTACAGATGGAGGTCGGAAACAATTTGAGACCCGGGCCGGTGACTAAGACACGAAGTGGTTCCAGCGCACGGACGCGCAAGCCGTGCAGGCGGGCAGGGTGAGGGCGAAGGCGCTGTGCCACATGGCTGCGGGGCGATTGAATAGTGCCCTACTAACGGCCGTTGCCAGCTGCCAGGCACGAGTGTGGGCACCGAAAAAACTAACATGAAGGGGCTAACTGGAAAGATGTGGCTCATTGATACGGGCTTTTGTGCATTTATATTTGTGGTTCCTGCATTGGGGAGCAAGTCAGGCGCCTCACGGTGAAGGGCGCAGTGCCAGCAGTGCATTGACGGAGCCAGGCTGTGCCGAGGGGCCTCGTCACGTCTCCTCCTCCCTGACTTGGCCCAGCGAGGCCAAACGGCGGTATGGTGGGCCGGGCCAGCCGCACGTCCACATATGCGCGCGTCCATCACCAGGGTTTCCCCGGGTTCAGTTGCCGCGGCTGCCAAAACTCAGCCACCACGAGGAACAGCTAAATATTTTCTATCGCAAGGATCTGAATCAAACCTATTCTCTACAATTAGTGCAACAGCGAACGCGATTACGCGATCTTCTTGCCAAATAGGATCAGCTGCAGCTGGTCGTACAGCGAGATGACACCAGCACCCGCAACACCACGCAGAATGTTGGCACCGGCACCCTTGAACAGCGACATGAAGCCCTCGGCAGCGACAATCTGCTTGAAGGCGTCGAACGAGCTCTTGTAGTGCACCTTGGTACCCGAGGTCATCATCATACGACGACGGACGGTGTCCAGAGGGTACGAAGCAATACCCGAGGCAATGGTGACAGCCCAACCCAGGAGGAACGAAGCGCCAAAGCTCTCTCTGAGCGAACCAACCAGAACAATAGGCTTGAGCGAGTCGTACAGACCGAAGTACAGACCGCGGTACACAACGATACCGACAACCGAGGGACCGAAACCACGGTACAGACCAACAATACCATCAGATGCCAGGGTCTTGCGATACACGTCGACCAGACCGTTGAACTGGCGCTCACCACCGCCCTTGGCGGACTTCGCGTCGTTGGCAAGACGGGTACGGGCGTAATCCAGGGAGTAGACGAACAGCAGCGAGGTGGCACCAGCAGCACCACCGGCGGCAATGTTCTTCGAGAACTTGGCGGCGTAAGTGTCGGTGTTCGAGGCCTTGAACATGGCCTTGAACTTGTCCTTGAAGGCAAAGTTCAGGGCCTGGGTGGGGAAGTAACGCAGCACGTTAGCGGTGTTACCACGCCACAGCGAAGCCACACCCTCGTCAGCAATGGTGCGCTTAAAAGCGTCGCCAATACCGCTGTAGCGGTGGGACAGGCGGCCCTGCTTGATCATCTCGTCCTGGTTCTGGATGAGCAGCTTGACACGCTCGATGGGGGCGGCCGCCGTCTTCGAGACAGCGGCGGACACACCACCCATCAGGAAATCAACAATGAAGTTGTTCTGGGCAACCTTCTTTTCGGCCATTGTAAAATGCGAGGTGGAGATGGGAAGGCTAAACCCGCATACTAGCCGTGCAATTTATATAAGCTGGAGAAATTTTCCTCAGTTGCGCGTCCTCTACCCGTGATTGGCCGGACCTCTCCCCACAGGTTAGGGCTCCACTGCAGCTCATTCCCGCCATGCAGCCTGTCTTCCGAACTAGCCGGCCCAGTTTCCTAGCACTGCCCAGAGCAAACCGGTGCTGATACACCCATGAGATTCTTATACAAGTCCCCTTGCCTGTGACTTGGCCCAGATCTGATCCTGCGCGCGCGTCTGCCGGGGCCGACGTGGCATCGTCGAGAACCGAGCCTCCTGGCCAAACTTTTCAGACTCCTCCGGGGCAAGGGCGCGTCGTGCTTCCACTTGACTTGCAGCCCCCCCGGGAAGTGCTCCAACCACAGCCCCTGGGGCACACGCGCAGCCTGGCCGTCCGAGCCACCACCTGCCGGAAAGCCGCATGTCTCCACGCAGGTCACGAAATTAGCTCTTTGCCGTGGCATCACTCTAGCGCTATGCTAGTATGTGCCTCCCTCGCATAGGATTATCCCCTTTGTGTCACTGTAGCTTTGCACATCTGTCCTTCATTTTCGGCTTCGCGATCGAGCGCTCCTGCTCCAAACCCGGGGTACCTGTGGAGATCCTTCTGCTATAGAACGAGCTCCAGTCGAGGAATCCGAGCCTAGTCGCGCATTTTGATGACTTGGACGCGCCGTGGTGGTTCTTCCTGGGTTGGCCTGCCCAACCCCCCTGCCCCGCTCGTGCCAACACTGTTCAGCAGTATCTTTACTCGCTTATCGGCACTCCCATCGCCCTGCATGCAGGTCTCCCGAACGTCCCGATATTTGATGCACACATGCAAAGTATTGCGTCGGTTGCATGTGCATGGTCGTGATAGGGCTCAATAAAATGGGAGATATTTAGTAGGAAGTTGGCAAGTTTAGAGATGGAAATCGCATCTCTAAGCATTTATTATAAGTATGATTCTCCTAATTGGTGTGTTTCTTCGACCACATAGTATATCGTGCAAATTTTGACACAACGAAACTGTATATGCAACTAATTTAACCTGCAGACCATGTTGGCCATTTGCCAGTAAATTCGCTACTAGCAGCGCTTGGACTCCTTGAACTTGCCTGTAGGTACCCGAGGCAATCGAGAAAACATAGATTGAACCGAGCGTGAATCGAGCGTAGGTTTATTCGGTGCAGGTGGCAATTTATTGAGGGCCTGCGCTACTTCAATAGAGTTCAGCGCCCTCAATGATATTGACTTCTTCATAGAAGACGCTGTCGGCCGGGCATAAGAGGGGAGGCCAATAGAGGGAGGTGAACGCTCTCCCCTGCTCGGCTTCGCGACAGTCTGTGCAGGTCTTGACAAAGTTCGTGAACTGAAGGAATGAGAGATCTGGCTAGGTGCCCCTTTTGTGGGCTCCTTCCTAAGGGCAGTGGGTACACCCTTTGGCTTCTCTCTGCCCCTGGCGAGTACATCTTTAACGTTTTGTGTCGTCTGTGACCTGGGAATCCGGATGGTATTAGATGGTTGCAACACAATTCTCACGTCTGTGCCTGTTTTCGGATTTGACTCCTGCTTAGGCGGCTCACGAGTTGGTTGGGGCGCTCGGCGAGCACGCTTGGTCGGACTTTCAAGTGTATCACCTTGACGCTTGCTCGGGGACAAGTTCTCATTATCTTCGACAGGGGTATCTTTGGGAATCGCAGTGCCCTTAGGTCCAGGGAGCCGATGGGCTGGTTGAATCATGCTGGTGGATCTAAGCGTGGGCCCTGACGACAAGGGTCTTGAGGAAGCGCGCTTGCTTGGACTGGGCGTTGCAATTGGTCTCTGTTTGATGCTTCCACTTGCAGAGCTTCCGATGGACTCCATTTTAGCGAATTGCTCTTTGTGTATAGCGGAAAACCGCTTGCTCGTAGAACGAGGCGAACGGGTAGCGCGTCCTCCCTGCCGAGGACTGGCAGGCATATCAAATATGTTTTTAGACGACTTTCGAGCAAAGCAACTTGTGTTCACCTTTTGGGATTCCAGCAGTTGTTTGGCGCGCTCGTTCATTTCCCTGAGAATCTTATCGTTAACCGTCTCGAATCCCGTTAGTGAGTGAGCGGTTGAAAATTTAAGGTTGTTGGCTTCATCTTTGCCGTCTTTACTATCCAAACTTGGATATAGCCCCATTATGAGAGTGGGACCGCCACGGCTACCAGTTACAAGAAGCAGTACCAAGCTAACCGTCGGCCGTTAATACAGGATGTACATTATGCAATCGACCCAATTGGGATAAACATAAACATACATTCCTGCGAACCTGTGGCCAAAGGCGTTACTCTCCCTGCAATTGGCAATGAAAGTCATAACGGTTATTATTATCATAATAATTTATAGTAAATCTTTTACGTCTCTCTTTAGTAATCGAAGAGCATCTATCTCCACATCTTGAGGTGTTCTCCACATTTTAAGCTTAACGTGCTCGGGTAGCGATCTCCTGGCGATGCTCACCCTGGTTTTCCAGGCCTCTACTTGCTTGTCAACCCTTTCATACTCAGAGTAGTCCTGAGCACTAGTTACAAACTCCGGCGGAGGCAATTTTCCTAGCTTGTCAGGCTTGTCAGGCTTTTGGCCAGGGCGTGGGGGGATTGGCGGCGGAGCGGCGGCGTGGCCGGTAGCTTTTTCGTGTCGCGCAGCCGCCCACTGTTGGGCTGACTTTAGAGCACTAGCAGCCTTTACCGTTCCTGCCGTTGCCAGGCTCGTAGCACCCATAATAGTACCACCGACACCACCACTGGCACCATGGCGCTGATTAGTTCGAATGGCCTGGAAAAGTTTCTCCGATTCAGGGGCAGCTTGAAGCTTCTCGCCAGGTTTGGTACCACAAGGACGCGACAGGTTCATTGGCTTTGGGGGTATGGGTGGTGGTGGTCTTTTCTTTTCGTGGGCGCGATCGTGCTCAGTAACATCATCACTGAGGTCTATAAGGGATTCGTCGCTGACCATGCCTCTATCTCCGTCAGTAGCCTTTTGAGGACTCTCTATGTGGAGCACATCCAAGGATTCAGTCTCTGGGAGAGTGATGTCGCGAATATATATGGCCAACACCTGCTCGGGGAACCGTTGAGCTAGCGTTGCATATGCCTCAAGGTCCAGTTCTCCCGAGTCGCCGATCAAAATGAATTTTCGTCGAGGAAAGTCTTTCAAGATACGCTCCAGCGTAGCTTTCTTGCGCGAGGCCACCGGCTCGAAAAGTCCTTCAAAAAGACCCTGGTAATACTTGAGGTGAATTGAACCAGGGGGGAACTTGCTGTGGTTGAGATACCCGTGGACAAGGTCAAATAGCTGCCAAGGAGAGTTTGACACAAAATGGAACACAGCACCCGCACGCTCCATGCGACGATACCAGTCGTCGACGCCTTTGAGTCGCACAGAGTCAAAAGAAGAGGCAAGTACATTGCGCAGTGTCTCGCGACGACCCTTGTTGACACCCGTGAGACGAACAGTATCATCAACATCACTAATAATAGTGACCCCCTCGGGCGTGACATATTGTGGTTCTATTTCAGTGACAGGGCCGCCGAAATCGGAATCGTACCGTGCCACAATTCGCTGGGGCCGGAAAGGCAAGCGAATCTCGTGCTCGAAGCGCCCACTATCATCCGTCGTAACCCAAAAGTGCTTTGGGGAGGTGCCCTGATCCTGTGCCTCTTTATCGGGCCAAACTTCGAGTTCTACATCCTGGTCTCCAACGCCTTTACGGAACATGAGGAGAGCGCGGGGCCCGAGAGTGGACGCGCTGCTCGCCGAGGAGACCTGGGATGAGGTGCGGGACGGCAACCGAACCGAGCTTGTAGATGATGAGTGCAGAGACGTGCTAGATGATCCCGCTTTGTCGTTTGAACAGCGAGTTCCGCCGAAGGAGCCAGGGCCCTTGGGTTTCGAGCCCAATGCTGCCTCACCCGGCGAATCGTCTTGGAGCTCGACCATTTCTTCATCCAGAAAGCTAATAAGCTGCTCGTCCGGTAGAGCAGGCTCGCTGCCCTGCTCTGACTCGCCGACCAGCCGCTCGGCAGTGGAAATAACAAGTCGAGCCCGCCGAGACTGTGGATCACCGTCCTTATAGAGCCATCCTCGGACAACGACACCAAAGGGCGAGCTGGTAGAATCAAATGCTCGATATGAATATGTGGGGTATAGCACAAGACCAAGATCTGTCGCGGGCGGAGCAATGCTGTTGGCTTTACTGGCTAGCGCCCTGGCAATGCCGCGAGCTTGGGGAGGTAGGCCCTTCAAGCCATCGAGAATCTTGCTGCGTCGGGCCCAGTATTCAGCCATGCGAAACACTCGCCTTCCGAGACGGCGCCCGCGTGCGAGCCCGATGAGTCTGCCGAGCAATCGACCTTTCAGTTTAACGGCAGCGAAAACGTCGCTGACAGTGGGTGGGAGGTGCGACAGTGCGGGGCAGCGACAGCGGGCCAGAAAAGAAGGTGGCGCAATCGACGTAGGCTATTCTCACGAATCTAGAGGAGGCGGCAAATGGAGCAATTGGAGCTATATTTGCTAGCTTGCGATTATGGTGGCGGCAGATAGCGATCAATGTTTTTGATTGCTGCTCTGGTAGACGACTTGAATGCCCAGGTAACCTAACCTGTGAGCGGTACCACCGACGTTGGCTTTACCAGCAGTAGAATAGAACACAATCGCTGGCAAAGCGAGGATTACGACTGCGTATTAGCACAATTATGCTGTAACATTTCTGTGGTTTTTGGTCCGCTTCACAATTGGTAAATTTGAGCCGTGTTCATTCTGTACGCTGCCAGACCACTAGGAAATGGCGTGCAGGAGGAGGTCTGCAGGCATTCCAAGTAGCGTGGGACAGCTCAAGCAGCTACATAGACCCACACCACGGCTTGCCAATACCTCTATTGTAGTGCTCTGAAGTGAAAAATCCAGCCCTTATTCCTCTGAGTTCATGTACGTCTTATAGAGCACTCTGATAGAACATACCAGTGAAAAGCGTTGCTGGCAGACTCGCTACGTTAGCCATCCATGCATTCGTATCACGGCTCCAAAGCCTAACCTGCTTGTCACCCCCACAGAATTTTCACGTGATATGATCTATTTGACTCTTTGGACGAGATCGACCCATTCAGACTCCAACAACCATGGGGCACTTCACTATCGGCCAGGCAATTTACATTGCCATAAAGCCATTATTCAAAATATACCTGACCATGGGACTAGGATTCCTCATGGCTCGTAAGAACATTCTGTCCGTGGAGTCCAGCCGGGTAGTTTCACTTATCGTTCTCAACTATCTTCTCCCGTGCCTGATATTTTCAAACGTCGTTTCTAATATCAAGGACACAGATATCAAGCTACTGGGAGTGCTATTGCTCTCAGCATATTTATATTTTGCCGTTGGGGGAGTCTGGGGGTTCTTGATCCGCCTGACGACACCAATCCCCAAGGCTTGGTTTGGTGGCCTCCTTGTAGCGTGCATTCTGAATAACTCCGGTGATTTGCCCATTGCATATGTGCAGACTCTGGGTCAGTCGTCGTTTTTTCCCTCGAATTCTACGTCGCTCGGGACGGCATATTGTGTTTTGTTCAGCATTGGCTTCCTGTCATTCATGTTCAACCTAGGCGGCCAACGCCTGTTAATATGGGATTCTGAACGGAATGGAGACGACAAATTTGACCCAACCATGCCACCGCTTTCTGTGGAGCGAGTTCTACTTTTTTTCCGGAAGTGGACTTTTAAAAAGCGCGATGCGAACCTGACATCGTCTACTGCTACCGATGCCAGCGAGCAAGTGCCAGAGCTCAAGATCGCAGATGAAGAAAGCCGGCCAGGTACGGAGCCGGGGAGTCGTATACCAAGTCATCCAGGAAGCAGGTACATGAGTCGCAGCGCTAGCCAGGAAGAAGTCAACCCGTATACTCGCAGACCATCCACCCCTGCGCAAACAGTCTCGTCTGAGTGCTCAGGGGTTATGCCGTTCACTGAAGAGATCCGCAGACTTGGGTCACGCCAATCACGGATGACTGCACATGAAGAGGAGCTTGCAATCAATGCGACTACAGATGTTGTGAGTCTTAAGCCTCCCAGTCAAAATGAGAATGCAGGGAAGGGAAAGATGGCCACAAGGACACGCGCCATCCGTGAGATATGGGCGAGGTTTCGGAATAAAAACTTTGCCACGCGATGGATTGCAAACTTTTTCACTGACATGGCTCGCCCTCAAGCCTTGGCAATTATCGGCTCGCTTGTCGTTGCAATGATTCCGTGGGTGCGAAGACTGTTTGTTGATGATCCAGATCAATATATTGAAGGCATTCCCAACGCACCCGATGGGAAGCCTCCCCTTGATTTCTTCATGAACTTTACGCAGTTCATTGGCCAAGCCCAGGTCCAGTTTGGCCTGATGCTGCTGGGTGGCACGATTGCCCGACTGAAGGTTGGGTCGTTAGTAAAAGGGTTCTGGAAAACTGTACTATCCATGGCACTATTCAAGCTAGTTGTCCTGCCCATCGTTGCAATTGCCTGGGTTTCTGCACTACGTCGCATGAACTGGATTGACCCACACGACCCTATGGCGGTCATTGTGCTGGTTGCTGCTTCCGCGACGCCCAGCGCTACTGTCCAAATATACGTTACCACATTGCTGTCAGAGCCTGGAGAGCCCATGATCCAGCTGAATTGCTTTGCTGTGTGCCTAATTGTGAGCTATCTCCTGTTACCTATCACGATGACGATTGTTATGACCTACACCCTCATGAAAGTTATTTAACGGATCAGCGGTCGATTCGAAACCTGTATATAAAAAGATTAACACCGACTATGCATGTTCTCAATATTCACATTGATTTGAGCTACCAAATAATCGTCGCTGCTTTTGGTAATTCTGACTGTGCCGCCAGTTATGCGATTTGCTCGCCTGCAGCTCCAGAATCCGGGGAAGCACGGGAAGAGAAGCCTGACAGGCCATGTGTTACCAGAACGCGTCAGAAAGACGAGCATGCTACTCGACACCGGCCAGAATGCAATATCCAAATACAGATACTAACTATTTCGTCGCTAGGGTGACGGTTTGGAATAATTGGCCGGCACTGCACCTCCCAGTCAAACGATCTGGTCTGGTCGGCCCCGGCACGTTGCCAGTCATCTTTGTCGCAAAGGCGAGGTGGTGCGGTGGTGGTGCGATTATGCGCGCACCTCCGACATGGGTAAGGGGTTCCCGGTTCCGGGACGGATTAAGAGGCTTGTGCGGGCGGAGGCATGTGATGCGTATAGGGACAAATACGGTGTCCCACCTTCCTCCACCCCCCGCATTCTTGCCCGAACCAATAGGCTATCTGGGGCGCGGCATCATTAAATAAACAATGGCGAAAACAGAAAAGGCGGGCGGCGTGGACTCTGCCGATGGAGACTCTGAAGCTCTGGAAGATAAGTACCGCGATGCCATTGTAGACGACGCTTATGACGAGAAGAAGCACTTGGTTGACATGCTGATGGCGGCAGCCGCTAAGCGCGCAGCATCATCGCTGGCGCGCAAGCAGATGGCGGAGATTCCAGGACTCAGCATTTCGAGCATTATCACCAACCTGCGCATTCTGGGCACTCGTGCCGCGAGCCTTGGCGGCCTGAGTGCGGGGCCAGCGCTATTTTTTAGCTGGGAGAATCCCGCGCTCACTATTTCAGGACTGGTGATCTACACAATGATCTGCCACCGGCCCTATTTATTGTCGTGCGTTCCTGTGTTCCTCTTTTTGACCCAGGTGCTGATTCCCAACTACGCCAAAAAATATCCGATCGACCCGGCGCTCCTCCCTTCGCCAGCTAAGCCCCCGGCGTCAGAGTTCGACGACGCCACCGACCAGGATTTAGTAGTTCAACATGCCAAGGAACATGCTGAGCGCGATGTGCTACTGGCTCTGCGGCAGGGCCAACAGTCCCTGGCCAAGCTGGTGGAGGGCCTGGAAAAGTTCGATGCCTTTAAAGCTGGCCCAGCAAATTTCGTCGATCCCAGCGAGTCGTCCGTGATCTTTCTTATTTCTCTTGCTGTTCTTGTGAATACAGCCGTTGTCACCAGCTTTGTACCCATTACGTCGGTTTTGGTGTTTGTGGGCTGGTCGGCGGTCATCCTCAAGCATCCCTACGTGAAAAAGAAGAGCGAGGAGCTTGGCCCTCTCGAATTCAAGCCTACGCTGATCAGGGACCTTGTGAAGAAGCTTAAGCCTCAGTTCGCTGTGCAGGATGAGCCGTTGATACGCGAAGTGGAAATCTTCGAGCTGCAACGCCAAGGGCTTACTCCCCGGCTGTGGGACAGCGTCCTATTCTCGCCTTACATTTACATGGAAGGGTCTGCTTGGCGGCGGGCCCAGCAGATGCCGCCGGGCACGAAACTTTTGGGGGATGTGATTTCACCCGAGCAGTGGCATTTCGAGGACAACGACGGGTGGCGCGTGTGCAAAGACGCTAGCAAGTGGGTGACAGAGCGGCAAGCGCTGGCGGTCAAATCGGAGGGCGAATGGGCCTACGACGTGTCCAGTGACTGGCGCCGGCGCCGGTGGGTTCGTCGCTGTTACCACCAGCGCTAGGCGCTCCTTCGGCCATGATGGGCGCGCTACATAGCGCCACAAGCTTGGTGTACCAGCGCCCAGGCAATTAAATTCAGTTGACAGTTAAAATATCTTCTATGTTCATAAGTCTAGGGATAGGGCCATTGTATTGTGATTTAACCCCTAGTTCGCGGTTGTGGTGGGGCGCTTTTCAGCCCTGGCTCGGACTTGGCCTCTTCCCGTTCCCATATCAGGGCAGGTGTGTGTGCCCAAGCCGTCGTGTCAGCAGCATGCAACTGCGCTCGTTTGATGCCTTTCCGAAGGTCGAGGTCGCAGGCTCGCGAGGCGGCGCCAGCGAGCCTCCGCTACCGCTTGGAAACCAGATCATGAGGTATCTCATGGGTCTGATGGCTCTGTTCATGCTGTGGATCCAGACCACGCAGTGGATGGGTGCCCACGAGGACTACGAGTTCAGCGTTGACAAAGGTCTCGCCGAGACGTTCAACATCAACTTCGATATCTCGGTGCGCTCGCCCTGCGCGGCTCTTGATATTGTGCTCGTTGACGCGGCCGACGACCGCCTGCTTGTAAGCGAGCTGGTGCAGACGGCCACTTTGGCCGATCCTATGGATGAGAGTAGAAAGTGGTGCCGGATCTCGGGTATTTTCCCAACAAACCGGGTCATGGGCCGGCTGGTTGTCAGTCCTCGTGATGCCGGCATGTTTGCTCGGCGGGTTCCGCCGGTGGACTTGGCGCACTATATCCACGAGTTGTCTTTTGGGCCGTATTACCCCAACATGCTGAACCCACTGGACGAAACCTGGCAAGACACAGAAGGACCCGGGAGCGATGTGTTTGGGTACAAGCTCTCCATTGTGCCGACAAGGCTTCGGGCCCTAGGTACCGAACTCGAGACGAACCTGTATACGGTGTCCAAGTACCACTCTCAGGCCAGCCGGCAGCAGAAGATCACCGCTAACATCCACTTTGATTTTGACTTTGATCCTATTGCCATGACCATCAAAGATACGCGCATGCCGTTTCTGCAGTGGTTCGTTCGCATGATCAACATATTCGGTGGCCTGGCAATTGCCGCCGTGTGGGGCAGACGGGTGCTCGCTCGGCGGAGGCAGGCCTCAGCTCTAGATGACGATAACGACGACAGCGCGCCCCATTCAATGAAGCTTCCCAACTAGCCTATGTAAAATATTCCAATAGAGGCTTGATAGTGATAGCATTGAAAATGGCTACGACCCCCGTCGCCTTCGGGGCCCCGGCGCCGTGGCCATTTGTCCCGCTCACGTCTCTGTTGGCCCCCAGCTTCGCATTCGGCCCTGGCTGTGCTGGGCTGCGTGATTTCTGCAAGGCACGACAGTGGGACTGGCGGAGCGGACGAGCCCGCCCGAGCTGACCAAGCCCACTGACACCGTGCCCTGAGGCACCAGAAAGCCGGCTGCTGGACGGCCCGCGGCTGTGCATGAGTTCTAAATCTTGTCAAGTTGCGGTGATGCAGACACATATTATTCACCCACAGGTGACGCAATATACAGCCCTTGGTTTGGCACGACTGCCGCATCACGGCAGTTGGCTCAAAATCATCCTCGTATATATGCCGGGCCTTTACCTTGTCGTCGCCCAAGGCCTCCCTCGCATCTCCTGTGCGATAATTGAACTTTGTCTCAGGCATGCATATATTTCTGCAAGTTTGTTAATGAAGCTCAGAGTTGTTCTCGGCGCACCATTTTGAAGCACGTCTGGGCGAGCTGTAAAGCTGTCAAGGTCTGGCACTTGCTGAATATGGGAGACCAGCACTACGTGCTTGAGCAAACCGCAGCCCTTGGCCAAGCGATGCTGCATCACAGGGTGGTACACTAGAGACGCCTCAACGCAATCCCACGACAGCAGGTGTGATAACTAGCGGATAAGAGTCCTTTCTTGGCTGCTTATAGACAGAAAGCACTGACAGCAAGCTTTTTGGCAAGGGTTGGTCGCACCCTTACTGTCCTGGCATAATTCGCAATCAGCATCAATCACCTAGCAGTGCTGCAGCCTTTGTCGATCGCCGCTGCACTAGAACCCTAATGACGATCCTAGCCTGAGCCGAGCGCATGGCATCCCGAGATGGCCAAAATACATATGGCTAAGCTGCATGTCGTGCCGGCACGTAGCCAACCTCGATACGTGACAGGCGAACTGCCCGAATCTGTTCATACTTTAGCGATAACAGGGAGTTCCCTCCTCTTTTGGCGTGTCCAATTCTGGAGCACGCCCTAGAATTGTAGCACCGCACCAAGCGGAGTCGAGGGAAAAAAAAATAACCGTGTTTCAGAAAGATTGGGGATAAGTATATTTTGCATTGCATAGCTGCCCCTGGCATCCAATGAGGGACCACTGGCCCTGGCAGAATGGGTCCGGGGCATGCATGCCCTTGTCTGCCAATCTCTGCTACCTATTGCTCACTGTCAATCACACAGAGACTAAAATCTTGCAGGGGACTGCATCAATGTGCATGCGCTACGTAAGCTGGATCCTACGGGTCTTTGAGAACAAGGGGGAAAATGCCCCCATTTGCACTCGGCTGGTGAAGCACATCATCAACAAAGAAAGTATCGAGGTCGGATGGCCTTGTTAGCTAGTAGTAGACTGAGGAATTGCGCATAGCTTAGGCAATTAAAAAAATTTGTCGCATGCGTAATGGACCTTCAGGGGTCACGACCCCCGGAAAGTTCCAAGTCCCAAGGGCCATATGCAGGTACTGGGTCCATGCAGGATCTGCAGCATGACGCAGTTCGAGTGAATGGTTGCCGGGGAAGTGCACAGGCATGCTCGATCTCCAAGAAGAAGGGCCACGCAGTGGACCGGGCAGGTGCAGATAATTTAAAATGCGAGCATGACCCACATGGCTTCCCCGATTTTTGTCCGCTCTTAGCGATATTCCTGCTCTCGACGGTCATCAAATGGACAACTTTGAGGAGAAGGCCATTAAGCTCTTCAGCCTGCCCGATGAGCAGTTCTTCCATATTTTCTGCCGCACCCCGCTTGAACACTTCATGTACATGTCCGAGATCCGGCAACGCCTCCAGAAGCTGCTTGCTCAGTGGGAAATCAACGAAAGCAAGCAACCGGGGTATTTCAAAGCGCAAGTCGGCCACTTGATTTCGTCGTTGCAAGAAAACCCTGAGAAGCAACCAAAATTCGAGTGGTATCTGCCTGATGAGGACGATCAGATCAAACGTATGCGGCTAATCCTCATGATCCTGCTCAACCAAGCGTACTCGCAGGACGAGGTCGGCTCACTGATGCCTGTGGCTCTGTATTTTTGGAATATGGTGTACCATGCCGTCGTTGACATGAGCCCGGAGCTGGCCTATGAGCTCGAGACTCTGCAGCCATCGAGCCGCGAAGCTCTGAGGAAGACAACCCGTAAGGTAATGGGAATGCTCGAGACATTCCGAGTATATTAGGTCGAGCAGCGATCTCCAATCCACATTCACGTCGCTTCACCAGGGCACGGGATGTCCTTGTTGCCGCCTTCTACATGCAAGTCCTCAGGGTCACCTCGATTATAATCACCCTAATCTATCTATCTATCTATTCTTACAAACATATATATTTGCATTAGCTATGAGCTAGCTTGCGTCCATTTCAAAATTATTTTCTCACTACTTCTTTACCCATAGACCACTGGCTTGGTTTACGAGGTGCTGGATGGCAGTTGCCGACTCATCCCCCGATAGCGCCTGCATAAATGTCGAGCCTCAGATTTATGCAAGAGTATTGCAACCAGCCTGGACAGAGCTGTTAAATTTTTGGAATGTGGGACCTCGTCACGTGCACGCAGTTTCAAAAACCCTCGAGGTCGAGGAAGGCACTACAAAAAGCTGCCCGCCTCCTGGCCCCTAAAAGCCCAAAATTAAGGCTTGGACCTAGCCAGATGGCGCAGAATCTGTTTGAGGAATGTAAAGTCTTACTCGATGACCCTGGCCTTCTTGAGGATGTCAAGATTGACCGGGTGGAAGAACTGGTTCGGAGAGCCAAGGGAAGTTCAATGGCCGAATCAGACTTGGAGCACCTTGTCCTCGACATTCTGTGGGCTCACAGGCGTGGAACCCGGCTGAATGAGCCTAAAGCGCGGGTTATCGCTGCCCACGACGGCCCGGCTGTAAAATTGCCATCCCGGCCGCCAGCGGTGGCAGCGAAGCCCAAGTTCAAAAATACAAACAAAAACAAAAAGGCAGGCTGGGTATCACTAGACGAGTTTATTCAGAGCGATAATTCCCCTGCTGAGAATAAGGCCGAACCCTCCCCATATGATGCTCTGCGCAGCTCCACGGGTTTGCAGTTCTCGGACGACGATATCGAGCGAGTACTGGCCCATAACAGCTATGATATTGAGAAAGCAGTCGGTATGCTGCAAATCTCAATGGATTCGGCGACTTCTGAGCCCACACCACCCAAAGATGTAGAACCATCAGCCGAGCAGGTACGGATCCTTACACGGGACCAGGCGGCTAATCGAGTTGTGTGCAAATACTTTTTGCGCTCTGGCGAATGCTTGCGCGGCAGTGACTGCATGTATTCACATGATCTCACTCAGCGCATTTGTCGATTTTGGCTCCAGGGCCGCTGCCTAGCTGGCGAAGATTGCGCGTTTCTTCACAAAGTTCCCGAAGAAGTCGCCCAAAAATTGCACACTGCCCAGAAACCGGGGATCGACCCAAATACACCTATCGTCGACTTTGGCACGCTGCCCAAGCTGGGCCAACCGGCCAAGAAAGCTCAGCATAATCCCGCATCCCCCGTGCGGACCCGGTTCGGGTCCTTTCCTTCCCACCTGGAGTCGCACGCTCCGACGCGGGCGATCCCCGCATATCCCACGATGCATTTACAAAGCGAAGTAGGCATGCGTGATCTGGCTAAGCGACCTGCAGTGGGTCATGGCCGAGTGTCGCTGCGCCCACCGTTACGGCTGCCGTGGATACACCCAGAATTCGGTCATTATGAACAATATATTGAGTCAAGAGATTCTGCGCGAAAATATGGCGAGCTTCGCAACAAATACCTTCAGCTGGCTACAGATTCGTGGGCGCGCAATGACCCCTTAGCCGCCAAGACACTGAGCGCAAAGGGTCAGGGTTTCAACCGAAAGCATGTGGCTGACAGTAGGCTAGCTGCTCAACTGTTGGAGGAGGATAACGCGCTGCCCACAAGCGATCTTTTTGTGGATTTGCATGGTCTAGAACTTGGTAAAGCTATTGATCACCTTGAAGAAGTTCTCTTCAAGGTAGAAAAACATGAGGGCCATGCCCCACGAGCCCTTTACGCAATATCGAGCCGCGGTCACTTCAAAGTGAAAACTTACGTCGATCATCTGACGCAGCAGGTGCGGTTATTTCTCGACGAAAACGGTTATCTGCATAAAGAGGTAGCAAATTCGCCTGACTATGGGCGGGTAACTGCTATCGATCCGTGGTCCACAATTATTAAGGCCCAATAATACTTGGCATACTTATTTCTATTTTTATTTTTATTTTAAGAGAGTAAAAATCTTTTGTTACCTTCACCTGTGGTAGACAATCATGATCACCGCGTGTCTGAGGGGTTGCCGCATAATGCCGTACAATTCCAGAGAGCGACTTTCTCTGCATTTCCTGCAGGGCCTAGCACTTTACTAATGCTCCAAGCTGGCAGATTGACCCCAGACTTTTACTAAGGATGCAGCTGCAGCATAGATCGGCGCGCCGGATATAAAATGAATGCGCCGGGAATATTTCCACGACGTGCGTGGAACAGCAGGGCCACCATTGAGTGACCAAAATGACTGGTAAAACTGCGTTAGATGAAAAGCAGAATGTATCTGGCGGCGGTCGCGCTCAGAATGCCGCTTTGCACGGCAGGGATGCTTGGGCACACCCGGACACATTTCGTGGTCTCACGCACGAGGTTCTGTTCGTGACCAGTGTTATGCTGTCACAAATTTTCACACAGTCTGCAACCATGAATCCGTTGACGCTGCTCAATAGTCTCACAAGACACTTTCATTCGGATGAGGATCAGTCGAACTGGCTCATGGCGGCTTTCCCGCTAGCTAGCGGTACGTTTGTGCTTATCAGCGGGCGAATTGGTGATGTTTATGGTCTTGAGTATACAGTAACTGGTGGTTATATCTGGTTTCTTATATGGTCACTGCTTTCAGGCCTGTCATATTATGTTAACGCGGAATTTTACATTGTTTGCCGGGCCTTTCAGGGTGTCGGTATTGCGTTTGTACTACCCAACGTCATGGGGATGCTTGGCAGCTCGTATAAATCGGGTACACGGCGCAAAAATATGATTTTTGCAATTGTAGGGGCTGCTCCGCCTATTGGTGGCTGTTTGGGTATGATTTTTGCTGGTCTCATTGCTACAGAAACTTACCGCTGGGATTGGGCATATTACGCTCTCGTTATAGGTGGAACAATTTCTTTGGTCCTCACACTCACCAACTTGCCTCATGGCCTACCTCGAAATCCGAACAAAGTGTCAATGGATTGGATTGGTTCGGCGCTCGGTGTTTCGGCGCTTGTGTTGTTCAACTTCAGCTGGAA
The DNA here is from genome assembly GCA_030556915.1 of Wickerhamiella qilinensis. NCBI lineage: Eukaryota > Fungi > Ascomycota > Dipodascomycetes > Dipodascales > Trichomonascaceae > Wickerhamiella > Wickerhamiella qilinensis. The sequence goes on from JAKTUW010000012.1 coordinate 133,932, forward strand.
TGAAGCACCTACTAAGGGCTGGGGCACTGCCTACTTGATTGTCCTACTTATTGTCTCTGTTATCATCTTCGCACTCTTTTGGATATGGGAGATTTACTATGCTTCGTCTCCCTTAATCCCGAGATCCCTTTACAAGGGTGGAAGCGGAATGCGTACATTGTTGACACTCTTGGCTACGTTTTTCGGCTGGGGTGCTTTCGGTGTATATGTGTTTTACTACTTTGCGTTCCTGCAGAACCTACGCCACTATACGCCGTTGTGGGCTGGTGGGACAATGTGGGTAGCCATTCTGAGCGGTGTGGCTGCATCTTTGTCTGTTGGATACCTTCTGAACTTTGTCTTTGTTGAGTTCATCCTTGTTGTTTCTCTCCTTGGCTTTGTAGCACCAATACTCATGCTTGCAGTGACTCCTGTCGATCAGTCCTTTTGGCGTAACACATTTGGGGCTCTACTCATCCAAGGTCTAGGCATGGACTGGTCTTACCCGGCTAGCTCCATTACTTTGAGTGATGCACTGCCTCGAGATGCCCAGGGCATGGCTGGCTCTTTGGTTAGTACGATGACGAACTACGCAGTTTCTGTTTTTCTGGGTTTCGCGGGCATTATCGAAAAAAATGTAAACGATGGGGGCAAGAATATTCTCAAGGGATACCGGGGAGGTTTCTATTTTGCTTTGGGTTTAGCAAGCTTGGGCACAGGCATTGCCTGTATTCTACTTATTCTGCACGTACTTTATGGAAGCGCGCACGATACACACGACGATCTAGATCCGGATGCTAGCGAATACGAAAATAAAACTGCCAGCAAGTTGGATACGGACGTCGAACATGCTGACGATAAGGCTTCGGCAGCTTTTGAAGGCGGGCCTTCTTCAGATACTGTGCCACCTACACCCGTGCGGTCTAGCGATAAGACAACGCCGGCGTACAAACCTGCGAGCCAAGGCACGAGCGTGATATCGCCGGTATCTACCGTCGTCTAATATGGTTTGGCTAGTTTATTTAAAGCTTTTCTAGAGGCATAATGCATTTATTAGCAGTGGAAAACCTTTTGGGCCTATGAATGAAGTCTGGGCTCAGTTGCTCTTGCGTTGCCGCGGCGTGGACTCCGGTGATTCTGTGGCAGTGGAGCCAGGGGCAGATTCAAATCTTGTCACCTTGCCGTTGGGCGAGGACAAGGTTGTGGTTTCCGCCACCGGGCTGCCGGAGCTGCTGGGCGCAGTGCTCTGTTCACTTGCAGAATCGTCAAAATTGGCCAGCACATATGGCTCATCCATGGTGACGAGCTCAGCCGTGCGGATCCACCGCCGCCGCCGCGTGTACTTGCTGTAGGAGTACTCAGAGCTTGGCCGCTTCCATAGGTTGTCGTAGTAGACAAAGCCATCATCCTCGCCAGGATCAGGCGTGAGCTTGGCTTTGGAGCGTGTAACCAGGGCTCCGTCATTGGTCAAGTCAACTCTCCATGTCTTATCCACCCACATCCACTGCATGCCGGTGCCTTCAGAATCCGGGAGCTTGAACGACTCAGGAGAAGAGGACTCGTTCAAGAACTCATCAGTCCAAGGCGCGCGCTCATAGGCAAGCATGTTTGAAGTCCAGCCAATGCCGAGCCAGCGGCGCTGGTTCTCATAGAGAATGTAGGTGAACCGCACATGCTTTGCGGAGCTCGCCGACTTGGGAACCGGAGTTGTGGCCAGGTCTGTGGAGCTGGAGTCGCGCGACAGCGCCTTCAGGCCCTGGTGAACGGCCGGGCCCGTGCGGCTAAAGTCGACGCCCGTCCAGTAAAACATGACGAGGCGAACGAGCCTCCAGCGCCAAAGAATGGCGCGAGTGACCCGAGCCCACATAGAGTGATAGCTCAGAAAGAAAATTCCGCTAAAAAGGACCACCTGGCGCACACTCAAGAAGAATTGGGTCACTGTAATGTATAGCGGGGTCATGAAGAAAGCTGTAAAGCCAAGGCGCGTCAGGTCCCGAGACGATAGCTCGAGGCTGCTCAGCGGTAGCACCAACAGATTGAACCGGGCCGAGAGATTCGATAGCGTGTGCACAATGGTATCAAGGCTCGGGTGCACTTCACCCGTGCTGCCCGTCCTCGTCAGGTACACGAAGAGCACAATGCCAAGGGCAAGGCCGATTTGCGCAAAGTATCGGACAAATGCCTCGAAATAGTTGACAAACAACGACCATGTAATTATCAGCAGAAAGGATTTGTAAGGGTCGTCGTCTGTCCAGGTCAGCAACGCCAGCGTTTTATCGGCAAGCAGCAGAAAGGGATACGCCTGACTGAGTACCTTAGACACCGCTGGCGGCGTGGCCGCAAGCAGCGACGAGGACGAGTGCGGAACCGCCGTGGCAGCGGGAGCAAATGCCGCGTACGTAGGCATGTCTGGAGATTCTCAAGTTCCCGGCCGCTTTCGTTTTTGCCAGATTTGTGGGGATGATAGTGGCAGGTGGAAAGTAGCAGGCTTTACCTGCAGCGCTGCTGACACCTTGCCCCAGCCCGGGCCATCCAGATGGCGGGGTGGCAGCCGCCGGAGATGCACGAGCTCTATGCAGCAGTTTTACACGTGATGTGGGGAGCAGTGGTTCCGAACCGTACGGCTACCCCACATGCTGCTGAGCTCGTTCTAGGCAGAGCCGAGGTTACCGGCAAAACGGAGTCGTTACTCACACGACGTGCCATCGTCTTCACCACCATGGATCACTGGCTAGAGACCTCTTTCAAATATAACTTGCCTTATAATATCGAAACAGCTTAAATTATTTACGGTAGCATAAATATGCTGCGTTTAGGAGGGCGACCACCTTGGCGAGTGGACCCGCCGGCTCTGCCCGAGACGTTCGTCCTCTCTTCCTCTCGTCCCAAGCTCCGATAACACAGGTTACCTCTGAAACCAGATATCGAGCACGCCGTACGTGTGGAGGCAAGCTGTAAGCGGAGGCGTCCAGGCTTGGTATTCCATTGAGCCCCAGTAGATGGAACCCATGAGTATACGTATGAATAGGTTTAGCTACTGAGAACAGTGTTATTGGTGTACGTGAGCGATAGGTCTGCAAATAAGTTCAAGCAGCGCGCGTCAAGGCGTCCATTGCCTTGGTAACCTTGCCCAATTCGGCAAAATTGAGAATGGTCAAGTGGCCCTCAGGCAAAATTCCATATTCGGAAAACGTCCGCTTCGAATCTGTCTCGTCAATTTTGGTTTTCAGTTTGTAGCTCCCGTAAGCGGCCGCTCCCAAGTGCAGTTGCTCATCCTCGGGATGGAAATAAAAAGTTTCGGGACCAGCGGTTCCCTTTTTAGTCGGCTGACCCGGAGTTTCTAGCGCGGACTCTTGCTCTGTATATGCCTTAGACGGGATCACCAGATAATCATAGGAAATGCCCTTGGTCTCCAGCTCGTTGGCCAAAATCGTGTAGAGCGGCTGAACAACCTCCAGAGGCATATTCAAGAGACGCTCACTAAAAAGCACGCCAATTTTCGCCTGGCTTTTGCTGGAGAAAAGCTTGCGAAGTGTCCTATTCAGCTCCGGAAGGTTGCCGTCGCTCGTACGATCAATCCAATAAGCGGCCAGTCCCGTGTTCTCCAGCTTCTTTGCATCGACCACAGAAAACACGGCGAACGGGTCGCCCTCAACGCCCTCAGTCTTAATAGTAGTACCGACGCCTGAATCTATTATAGTTTGCGCAAGTACGCTCAGATCAAACTCAGTGTTGTCAACGTCGAACAGCTGCCGCACGAGATGCTTTATTGAGAGGAAGTCGTCATCGACAACGTCGAAATAATCGAAGTCGACGTTCACTATATCTTCCATGTCCACGTCCGGCTCATTTTGGGGCTCTTCTCTGTTGCGCTTAGCCATGATTGCAAGGCTCGAGTGGAAACGTTAGATACCCAAGCGCTTTTCCCAGATCAAGCTCTGGGTGATTTTGACGAAGCCGCCGTAATTTTTTAGCACCTAACCCTGATGTGTGTGTACAACTCAGCTCCACCGTCCCTTGTGGGACGCGCACCGATAGCAGCGCTGCTGAATGTTTCCAAGCATTAGTCTGATTAGGTCTATAGTACAAAACGAATTAACTTAATTTGTCGTATGCTCATTATTTTGCGTTAGCAGGCTTTTGGCAGACAAACAGCATCATGGGGGTAAAGATCCCCTCACGGCCGCCGTTCACCAGGTGGATGGCAGCCTGCTCCAGGGCCTCCGTTACCTTTTTGGAGCCCTTGGGAGCTAAGCCAACGGTCTCCAGTACACCTGTAGCTTCTGTTGTCAGCCAGCGGCCGGCACGCGAAGTGCGGAAGATGGTGAACAGGTCGCCCACGCTCTGCAGGTACTTCCAGTCGCCGGCAAGCGGGTAGTACCACGGGATGTCATCGCCTTGATTGGCCAGGTCCTCCTCAGCCTTGACGGTGAAACCCACCTTCTGGAGAGCCTTGCGGGCCACGTCGACACCGTACATTTTGGGAATGCCGTCGCCGATCTCAATGCCGTAGGCGATTTCGCGATGGTATTTGTTGGACTCGTCAAACTTGTCGGTCATCACCCACTCATAAACGCCGAAAGTTCCGCCGGGCTTGAGCACGCGGTAGATCTCCGCGTACACGCCCTCGAGCACAGGCGCGTGCACAGTGGCCTCGATGGCATACACGGCGTCGAAGGAGTTGTCAGGGAAGTCCATCTGCATGAAATCGCCCTTGACAAAGCTCAGCTGGTTCGCCATGCCGTTTTTGTCGGCCCATTCGTTGGCCCGCAGAATCTGGTAATCGTTGTTGTTGAGACCGGTGATGTGGGCGCCCGTAAACCTGGCGATCTCGCGGGCGGGGCCGCCCACGCCGCAGCCCACGTCGAGCACTTTGAAGCCCTCCTGGATGTTCATGCGGTGGGCCAGGTAGTGCTCGTGGCGGGCTGTCGCCTGGCGGAAGGCCTCGCCCTTGTAGTAGCGGGAAAAGTGGAAGGACGAGCCCCAGCCGTACTCGTAAAAGTCCGTGACTAGGTTGTAGTAGTGCTTGGTCAGGGCTGCGTAGTCCTCGAGGCGACTCTGCTTGTCGCCGTCCGTTTGGGTCTCCGAGTCGCGGTTGTCCCAGTGCTTGAAGTATCCATCCACAGCCGCGGAGTGCGCGTCCTTGTTCTTGCCGATCATAGCCCTGAAGCCGCCGCGCTTACCGTCGCCGTGCAGAGCCGTGGCAAAGGACTTGTCAGTCTCAAAATCCTTGGGCGCCAGTTTGATAGGGTTTGCTTCGGCAGCAGTCATTTTTCTCGAGATCGGGTTAAAAGAAGCGATACGGTCGGACCTTTCAAGAAAAACACCACCGTTGCACGCCGCGTGCATTAAATACTGCGGGTGACTAACGCGCTCGATGCACGGGGCGCATGGGGGCTGGCGGGGGAGCCCTTTGTGGGTAGGGGTTAACTAGCGACCAGAGCGACAAGCAGCGAGGAGGCACGGCTCCCTGACAGGTCCGGTAGGCCTAATCCGGACAAACGAGGGTTGTGGTCCTGATACGCTGGTTCCCCGGCTGCAGCCGCAGCCGCTCGTGCATGCAGAAGGGGGAACCCAGGGGCCCATGAGCCATGAGCCAAGTGCTCTCAGCTCAGCATCGTGCTCACATAGTTGTATTAGCAGCCCTGCAGGAATCTGCTCTCTTATTCGAGATATCCTTCGCTTGCTATAAGATTTAGCTAACTCTTAGTAAAATAAATTATTCTGGTATTTGAACCTGGATCAATCAAATGTCTCGTCCGCTCCGAGATTCTCTGGTGGCTCCTCCTTCACCTGGGCGGGCTCGCCGTCACCGGGCCCAGGTGTGCCGGGCCCCTCTTCGTGGTCTACATTAATGGCATCAAGCATTATCGCATCACCGTCCGAAGACAATTTGGCCAGCGACGCGTCCAAAGTTCCTTTAAAGCGGTTGAGGGCCATGGCATTTAGCCCGTCAATGCTACGTAGACGCTGAGCCACGGCTACCTTGTCCGCAATAATGACCAGTCGCTCGGCTGATTCTCGCGTATCCAGCACGATCTTGGCCAGGCCATTTGTCAGTGACCGCAAATACCCCTTTTGCTCCACTTGGGGAAGTAGCTCGAGAATCTCCTCTGCCAAAATGGCATGCGCGTGCGATGTGGCACTCCTCAAAGAGGTCGCATTGGTCCAGTCTACGAGCTGGTTGACAATTTGTGTTGCAGAAAAGTACTCGCGGTTGGCCTCATCTTTTTCGTCCTGACCAGAGGCGATCTCATTCATAGCTTTAATGCCCGTCCTGGCGACGCGCTCCTGATTTTCCGCTAAAGATCCGCAATAAACAGCAAAGAAAAACGACAAACCCTGCTTAAGTTTGTCGTTTTCAAAATTCGCAGGCCGGTAGTATGCCACCAAAAGATGTCGCAAGAGGCCCTCGTCAGTGGTCATGCCTGCCAATAGAATCTTTGCCAAACTGTGAGCAGCAATGGCCTGCATGTCCGAATCATCCGATTCCAATGAGTCTAAAAAAATTTTTACAGCGCTCTGAAACAGCACGCCCTGAACAAGAACAATGTCGCATAATGACTGGACTATGATCCGCCGTTCCTCTGAAAACGCCTCATCAACATTTCCTTCAAAGAAACTTTCTAAAATGCCAACGCCGAATTCACATATATCTCGACTCAAGAGACAAAGCAATCCCAGTCCCTTGATGCCTCGCAGACCAATGGTAGCCTCAGAGCTTCGAAGTGCCGGCTCCACATAGCCTGTATAAAGGGTCATCAGTCTAGTTTTATCCTCTACCTGATGCTCGATCAGGCGCAATGCTTCCTCAGCAATAGACAGACACACCAACATAAATGCCAGGTCTCTGCTCGCAGCATCCTGTGTGCTCACATCAGCCGCGCCAGTGCTAGGCTCTGACTCTGGGGAAAGCACATCTCGAACATCATCGATCAGCTCAAGAGTGGTGAGAAGGAAGTCATGTTCAGATACGGCCATCTTGCGATATATGCGCATGACCTCACGGACCACGGTTTCTGAAGGAGAGTTTGTACTCATAAGAATCACGCGTAACGATGATACTAAGGCTCGCCGACCCGCCTCATCGCCGAGGTCGTAAGATTTGGCCATGAGTAACAGCTGCTCAACAATGAATTCAAATTCAGCATAATCATCGGACTGAGGATCCGATTCTTGGCAAACCTTCCAGTACGTGTCAATCACCACGGCTAGCCCGGTAAGTACGGGGAGGCGTTCCTCAATAAGGTTATCCATTTTGTTCTTGAGACAGTAATCACTGAAACAGCGGACGAGAAATGCTCCTTCTTGAGTCATATTACTCCAAAATTCCTCTTCAAAGTACATTTTTGTCTCTACCACATCTTGACGAGCGGTAAAAAAAGCCTCTAGTGCCGTCTCGGCGATGTTAGAGTTGAGCACGTCCAGTCGACGAAGGAGCGCAATCAGGTCATTGTCCACGGTTTTGAGCCAATTGCCTACAAGCATTTTTGATGCTGCCTCTTTCACAGCAATGTTCCTGTCTCTGAGTCCCCAGTTGAGCAGTTTTTCGCGATCATCAATCTTGAGCTGTCGGAAGTCACCTAAGCTGGGTATAATCCGGTTGAAAACTGCAGCTCGCGTAACTGCATTGACATCCCGAGCTCTGGAAACGAGAGTGCCGTAATACTCGCGCTCGCGAGGCAGGTTTAGACTCGCAACCCGCCTTACTTCCGGGCTAGCATCAATGGCCGAGAGCTCGATTAGCCTGTTGCGAATATCCCTGGCACCCGCAGAATCGTCGTTGTCCAGCAGTAGGGATAGCGCCAGGGTGGCCTGAATGCGGACGCTGTAATCCTTGTCAAAAGTACGTTGCAGTGCCGCATCTCGAATAGCCACGGCCTGCTCGTCACTAATCTCACCTGCGCTCTTCAGAATCGCCACCGTCAACTGACACGAACGGAAACGGACGTTCTTATCTTTTGCAAGCATTCCGGGGCGGATTTGCGTCAGTATGAGCTCCATAAATTCGTAGTGGGCTTCCAACTCTGGGTTGAATTCAGAGGATGTGTTTGCCTCGGTGGAAACACCTGCCTGAGCAGACTCGACCAGATACGCAAAATACGTTGCAATAAAGGCTATGGCGTTGTCTGCAGAAGGTTCACCCTTTGGCACGGGCAAAATCCTCAAGATGAGCCGCAAAAACAGGTCGGCGAATGGGCTCATAGAATCCTGTGCTGCAGCCACCTCGTGTAGCCCTTTATGCAGTTTACGCGCAAGAACATTATGTCCGGCTAGTGATCTTTGAGATTGCTGGAAAATATCCGCCATTCCACTCCGGATAACCACGAGATCAGCCATGATAGCAGTTAATAACACGGGCGCATGCGAGCCTAGTGAAAGTGTAAACAATGTGTCATATATGAGTCAGCGGACGTGAAGGTGTGTTCAAGATCCGGTACGCGACCGTCCACCGTAGTGTTGCTAAAAGATATAGCGAAAATTCGTCTTTGGCTGAACCATTATAAAGGTAAACAGGCATGAGTTCCTTTAGATTGACAGTCAATTGACGGTTCAAAATCTCTGTACAAAACACCCTTATTGCCCAAGCACATGTCACTCAAGAAAACCCCATCGATAGCTGGATATCTCCATACATCACGTTAGAATCAGCTGCTTTCCATTGAGTAGTGTTTAACAGTACTGTGCCTCGCCTTGTGAGCTTAACAGATTCCCCCATATCAATTGAAATTCGCCGGGCTTCTCGGGCAGGAACCTTTGTTAGCGTATGAAAGACGGCATCGTGGCCACATACATAAATGGTAATGCCAGAAGACCATAGATAGCCATGGTCGCCAGACAACAGTGGGCAGGTAGTGATAACCATGGCACGGTCAATTTCCGTGTATCTAGGTACAATATCAGTCGGATCCGAAAATATTCTGCATAGCCCCATTCGACCTGTAAAGCCATCTTCGAGTTCAATTTCATTAAAGCAATAGTTAGCCAGAACTTTATAATCGAACAGAAAGTTATCTATAGAGATTAATTGCGCAAATTTCAGTTCCTTGTTCGATGGTACATGATCAACAGCATCCCGGATTATCCCCAAGGGGCGAACCGTCTTCGTTAACAGGTCGTAAACCTACACATGAGTGACGGCCTAGAAAAATCAAGAGCAACCCCCAAGCGTCCGCTTTTATAAATTATAATCGCACAGTGAGAGCCCCACTGTGGCGAGAAATTTCTCTTCTAGGCAATTCTATGACCGCTGCCGTTTCGGTGTCACGTAGTGTCTGGTGTTGTTGTCGGGGTCTATCAACACGTGATGGTCTCTTGAACTCATGGCAGTGGGCAGATAGGAAGGGCCAGTAAGTTGGTGGGTACAGAATCTATAGACAAGAGCAATATTTACCTACGCATGAACATTTTGCAGTGCTACTATTTTCTTGACTGCTATATGCCCCATAATGATTCTTCATCAAGTAAGTCTTAGCGTTATACAAGCATAATGCATAATCCAGGACACTTCCATGAACCACATGTGACTTGGACCCTGCTTCGTCAGCTTCGAACAAAGCTGGGCTTAGGTGACGATAAAAAATTGGTAATTTGAAATCTCAGCTGCAGCGACCTATAGTCATGACGGTGCAGCTCCACAGATGCAGATTTATGGACTATACACGGCCTAATGTATCGGCTCTAGCTTTCAACATGGTCTCACCAGGTATATTCTCTCTTCCAGCGCCTGACCTTCGCTTGGCAGTTGGCAGATCTAACGGGGACATCGAGATTTGGAACCCCGAGAAAATATGGCATCTTGAAAGAACGCTCCATGGCGCCCGCGATCGATCAATAGAAGATATTGCCTGGTCTGCGCAGGGAGAATCACGTCTTTTCAGCGTCGGTGCTTCTGATTCGATCACCGAGTGGGATCTAGTCACTGGCCGACCTCTACAGCACGTCCGTGCCGATGCAGGCGTCATTTGGGCAATCAGAGTATCTCCCGATGGCTCCCGGCTGGCTGTGGCCTGCGAAACCGGAACAATTGTTATATTTGATATATCCCAAGGAAGGGGTAGCACCGAATACGTGAAGAGACTACAGTCTGCCGATGTATCCTTGGCTAGCTTGGCATGGCTCAACCAGGACTTACTGGTTGCTGGCAGTTCTGATGCTCGGGTTCGTGCGTGGGAAGTATCCACAGGGCGTATTGTTGCCACAATGCGGGTGGACAAATCTAAAGGCGCAGATCAAACGTTTGTTTGGGCCCTGCAGCCTCTGGCTGGTGGCACCCAGTTCGCTTCGGGCGATTCGAATGGCTACATCAAAATTTGGGATAGCAAGCTGCTCTCACTTCAGCAAAGCTTTCAGGTCCACCCTACCGATGTTCTTTGTTTATCTACTGATGCTACAGGTGAAACGCTCTTCTCTTCCGGTCTGGACCAGAAGATTGTGTGTATGAAAATTACCGATCCTAAGCGCAAACGCTGGACGATCATGACGAGTAAGGTTGCACAGGCCCACGACGTGCGCTGCATCGCGAGCTACGAATCAAAAAACACTTCATACTTGGTCACTGGTGGTCTGGAGCGTACCATAGCTGTCAACTCCGTGACGCATTTCGATCAACGACCATCAAAGAAAATTCCTCTGACCAGATATCATCCAAGCTCGCACATTGCGCGGCAAGGAGACATTATTACCGAATGGCGCGAGCAGACTGTTCGCTTATGGACACTGAAAGAAGGACAAAAACGCATGCTTCTTGAACTGAATGCCAGCAAAGGTGACGAGTACATTACACACGCTGCCTTGTCCGTCGAAAACGAACTACTTGCAGTGGCAAACACAACGGGTATTAAACTTTTTCAAGTTGAGGGTCTTGACGACGGCCGTATTGTTTCTGTAAACAAACTCCCCGTTGAAGGTTTGGATAAGCTAGGAAATATTTCCTCGGTGTTGTTTGGCCGCAGAGGTATGCTGGTATTTGTAACGGCAGAAGCAGAAGTTCTAGCTTTTGACCTAGAAAGTGGCGGACTTGAAGAGCTAGAAGAACCATCAAAGGCTCACAAAGTGAAAAACGTTGTGCCAGAGATTCTATCTACATCCTCTGCTGACGGAAAATTCTTAGCAATTGCTCGATACAATCGTTACATTGAACTGTTCAATCTCGCCACGAAAGCTCATATTGGAGCATTTCCAGCACTCAGCGAAGATATCACTGCACTTGCATTTCATGGCAACAAGACCGTTGTCGTGGCCACGGTAAGCCTAGACATTTATGAATTCGATACTGCTAAGCTTGTGCTTACGCCTTGGTCACGTCAACACACCGGCCGGCTTCCCGTTCAGCTTTCCAAACAAACTACTCCTTGCTGCGGTATCTTTGATGATCCTGAAAACAGGGATCGCATTTGGCTGTGGGGCCCTACGTGGCTTGCATTTTTGGACATGTCTGCCAAAGAACCCTATAAAAAACCGCTGAAGCGCAAGTCTGGTGAACTTGGGCCTGCTTTAGACGAACCTGATGAGGCTGAGAGTCTTGGGAGTGAAGTCAAATCGCGTACTTTTTGGCTCACCTCCAAGTATAAGCCTATCTTTTTTGCTGGCTCGCTAAAGTCTGGGATACTCGTGTCTGAGAAGCCACCTCACCAAGCAGAAGAGGTCAAACCGTTTTGGTCCAACCGCCATATCAACTTTTGACTTTTGAGATTTACCAGGATCTAGGCAAATATATATTGTAATAAAAAAATGCACTAATAATCCCTGAAGATGCGAACATGTCTGTCGGCTACCATTTGAGCTGCAACTAGTTGCTGCTCAGCATCAGAGAATGATTTTAGCTCGTCTTTCTCACTCTGTGTAAGATATTCGTCAGGCTTGTTGCGAACATCTTCTCTGTTCAATTTAGTAAGGATTGTTTCGTGCCCTTCTCGCAATGTGCGCACCTCTTCGATTCTAGACGCGATAGAGATGTAGAGCTGCTCAACGAGCCTAGCATAGGCTTGGGCAGGGCGGTGGTACCAAAAGTAAAAATTTCGGCCCGGTGCGCGATCGTTGCTTCGCGGCACTTCTTGCAAGTCAATGAATCCATAATGATGTAGATTGTTGGCATGGTGTCGTATCTCACGGGGTTGCAGCAGGGCGACTTGCGAGAGCGTTTTTTCGTCGATCTTGCCACGCTCCCTCACAATGTGGACTAGGCGAGCAGCCTTAGTTCCAACAAGATCTGAGACTACCTCATCGAAGACGAACTGGCGCATACCTTCTACAGCTTCATCAAATGGCACAAACCACTCGCCGCCGCCACGATCGCCAACACTGAGAATGAGTTTGATGCCAGGACACTCTTCGAGGAGCTTGAGGTGGTTGTGCACAACCTCGGTATCGTCTCCGTCATTCTTTAAACCTTCCTGAAAATTATTCTTACCATTCAAGCGTTTCTTGTCGCCGTTGAGTAATTTTAGACGTTTCGGGGAATTGTTTTCCTCAGTCTTAATTTCATGTTTGGCAGCATGTGCCCCAGCACTTGAGTTAGCAAAAGCGCTTCGCAAATTCGGCAGGAGCGATGGCTCAATGCGACGGAGTATTTCGTTCGATGTTACAATAGTTTCACTAGTGGGCACGCGCCGCTGGTGAATATCATACAGGGACCTCTCGCTAGCAATAAGGACCTGCTCGTATACTTTTGCTGAGAGAGGTCCAATGCGGCGGCTGGCAAATGCGACGAGCTCTGATCGACGCTCAGCAACAAGAAATGTGTCGCGGCTGATACCCAGCAATGCCAGTGGGTCGGCAGTGGGATGTGCAGCTGCCTTTTTTTGCATGCCTAGCTGAGCACGATGTTCGTTTGCCATGGCCAATGCTTGAGTTTTTCGGGCTGCGTCTGAAAGCGACAGAGCCTTTTCGGCAGCCAAAGATCGAAATTGATCATTTACCGCCTTTTCCTCCACGTCCTGGGCTGGCCAGAAGGACATGGCCGTAACGTTTTTCACGATCTTGTTCTCGACAAGCTCTTCCAAGACCTTTTTGTTATGTGTTTTCAGAACCGTCTCTGCACTGAGGTGTCCATTGACGATAAATTGAGTGATCAGACTCTTGGCGGCTTGCGGGTCCGAGGTTTTGTGATATGAGCCGTAGTGAGCCAGAAGAGGGCCCGACCATAGCATAGCATATATTTCCTCATGGTTTACCGAGTACCAAGTCGTATGTGCGATCTCATCTGTCCAAAACAAGACCAGTCGCATGTGTACGAGAGATATCAGCGTCCGGATCACCGCGGAGAACGGAAGATGTGTGTGCTTGCCGATTTCTCGCGAAGTTAGCCTGCCCCGGATGGATAGCTCTTCCACGATCTGAGCCGCCATGGAACCATAAGCATCCTTAACTAGAGAGGCATTTAAACGGACTAGGCTTTGGCTCATGGCCAATGGAGCTCTCACCTGTCAAGGGCTGCTATAGCACAGCGAATATATTTTTTAACGCTTGACTACGTCACGTGCTGCAGTCTCTGATTTTTCAGGCTCGCGCGGCCAGAACCATGCTGGGAGGAGAGGAGAATGAGCTACACCTAGTCATGCTGCTCGGCGCGCTACCCTCTCTCGGGGCTGGTCATTTCAATGAAGCGAGCGGCGGCGCGTGCATAGCTTGTTCCCTACCACCCGCTGCCTGGGCGTGCGGAACATCACGGCGGAAGCGGCCGTGCATATATTCTTATTTTGTAAGGGCGCCACGCGCCATGAGGTGGCTGCTGGGTCTGAAGCCGACTGGATATAGAAATAGAATACTGTAGCAAAATGGTTGCCACTCGGTTTGTCGAGGCATTCGATGGGGCTGCATGCTGGCCTCCAGGCACCTTCATTCTCCAGTGGGGGCTCGTTGGCCACACTCAGCACATACGTAGTAAAGTCAGATTACGACGCGAGCCAATTGTACCACGGCGAATTTACGATCCTTACGATTACGACTACATTGCGTTAATTGAGCGTCCCAGGCGGCCCTCAGACGACAGCAGCGCCGAGAGAACCGACGGGTCACCCAGCCGAGCACGTCACCTGACCATCCACCAATCAATCCCTCAACTTTTCTCCCTTGGTCAGCCAGTCCCGACGAGTTCCTCGCCCTTGATACTAGGCATCTTCAGAGCCTCTTCTACTTCCACCTATTGTCCTTTTGAGAACACGCCGATGCTGAGCAGCAGAACCCTGAGTCGCTCGGCGCTGGCCCGGACGCAGGCCCGGGCTGCGGCCGCGCGGGCCGCGTCCACCCTGTCCAAGCAGAGCGGACTGAACGTGTACTCGGCCGACGACGGCCGCGCCGTTTCCGAGCTGGCCCTGGTGGTCGGCCGTGCGGGCTCGCGGTACGAGTCGACGCCCGGTCTGGCACACGTGTTCAAGAACTTCACGTTCCGCGACACCAAGGCGCGTTCGGCGCTGCGCCTGACCCGCGAAAGCGAGCTGCTGGGTGGCCAGTTCGGTTCGGTCCTGGGCCGCGAGCAGCTTGTGCTGCGCACCCGCTTCCTGCGCGAGGACCTCCCGTACTTTGTCGATGTCTTGGGTGCAGTGACCCGCTCCACCCTGTTCAAACCGCACGAGCTGACCGAGCAAGTATTGCCGCAGTCGCTCAACGAGTCTCGGCGCGCTCGCAAGACCGACCCCGTGTTTGTGGCCACCGAGGCTGCCCACGCGGTCGCGTTCCGCCAGGGACTGGGCAACCGTCTGCTCCTCACCAAGGGCTTTACTCCCTCCATCGAGGCTCTCCAAGAGCACGCCAAAAACGTGTACACCAAAGACAACCTGACGCTCTATGCTCGGGGCGTGGACAGCGCCGACCTCGACAAGTTTGTGGCTTCCGAGTTCGCCGATGTCTCCGCGGGTTCGGCGCCTGCCGCTGGCGCCAAGACGGCGCTGCACGGTGGAGAGGCACGCATCCTGCTCTCCAAGCCTGAGCAGGCCGTGGTTCTCGGCTTCGCCTCGGAGCCCAACCAGGCGCTTGAGCTTCTGCAAAACGTGCTGCACTCGCGCAACATCAAGTGGTCCTCTGGCACTGGTGTGCTCGACCAGCTTGCTGCAGGTACGGGTGTCAACGTCTCGGTACAGAACCACGTGTACAGCGACGCCCAACTCTTCACCGTCACCCTCACCGGCGCCAACCCGGACGCCGTGGCCAAGGTTGCCAAGGACTCAATTGCCGCCATTCGTAAGATCGCTGCCGACGGCGTTCCTGCTGAAGCTTCCAAGGCCGCTCTCCGCCGTGCCGAATTCACGCGCGCTGAGGCCGAGACCAACTACATTCTGGGCCCGCTGCCCGAAGAGGTCAAGAAGGCCGACGCCAAGGCTCTCGCCAAGGGCCTGCTTGGTGGCAAGACCGTTCTGGCCGCTGTGGGCAACACCTTCAAGCTGCCCTTCCTCGACGACCTGCTCGCCTAAAAGTGGAAAAATGAAATATGCCTCACTAACTCTAAAAGCGGACTTGTAGCATATAGATCCCTAATATCTCTACTTCAACACACACCAGGTCAGCTGCACACGTTCGGCACTGGGAAGAACCAGTGGTAGCCTTCCGAAGTCAAGGTTACCGGCGCTGGCTTCTCTTCCGGGCTCTTTGCCTGTTTGCTCAGCGCAGCGACGGCAACAATCAGTCCCACAATTGATCTCTTGAGCAGATAAACTGCATCGCTCTTTTGTGTCGCCTTCTCCAGGGTGCCAAGAAGTGTTTGTGCCGCCGCTAGCGAGCTCTTGGCCATGGGCAGCGCGAGCTGATCGGTCGACCGCGCCTGCGCAGCCAGAAAATCATTATACGTGGGCAGCTGGGGCACGCCTACGGACTCGAATGGCTGCAACCTCAGAGCAAATACCAGCTCAGGAGTCGTGTATTGAAGCTCAGGCTGTTGCTTCGTCCGGCCAGTTGACTGCAAGACATTGTGAATTAGTACCTGCGCGTTGCAGAGCTGGCTCAGGCAGCGCGCCTCGAGCTCAAGGGCCATCAAATAATTATAGCCGGGTTCCGAATTCCGGAGGCTGCGTTGCTCAAAATAGGCTTTTAGCCTTTCAATTTGCATCTGAAGAGTTTCGCACAATGTTCGTGTATACCAATACATGCCAGGGAACTCCCAGTCCTGCGCAAGGTTCTGTTCGAATGTCATTAGAGCGATCCACACCATGATCTGCAGTTTGCGAAAGTATACCCATGAAGAGAACTCCAGGGCCCACACCCGCTCATTTCGGGCAGAGAGAAGCGAGCTTCCAAACCCCTTTTTCACTAATTCCGTATCCAGTTGGTCGGCGGTAACCTGGAGGGAGTCCCACGATGCAAGACAATTAATTAGACCCTCGCGTTGCCACGGGCGCGCTTGACAAAACACCGTGAGGAGATCAAAGTAACAGGCGCTCGCTTGCTGTACAAAAAGCTCGTAAGCACCCCCACCTCGCTTGGCAATCTTGGCGCGGTCCAACTGAGGATAAGCAACCTCCGTAACATCCCGGAGTGTCCAAGTTTTGTCCGACAAGCCCAAGAAATCCCTCTCGCCAATCAGAGATTTGAGCATTACACGAGGTAATGTGAGGTACTTTTTGGATGAAAATGTCAGGAAAAAGCCCATGAGGCTGGCAGAGCGATCAATAGTATAGATGGCCCCCAGGTCACGCACAGCTTGCACTAGTTCCTTGAACTGAGAAAGTGCCCTTTCTAGCTCCATAGTCACCAGAGGTCTAGCCAGGCAAAACCGAGGGGCACGAGCTTGCACACCCGTGGTGAAGAACTTTGCCGCATCAGAATCGGCGGCAGCGCGGTCCTCTGGTTTTTGCTGGCCGTCCTGACTGTCGTAAATATCAAGGGCACCCAAAATGCGATCGACATGATTCATTTTCTTTGGCGGGCCGTTTCGGAGCATGTGGATCCAGCTTAACCGAATGGCCAGCCGTTCAGTCACCCGTTTGTTCCGACCGGCAAACTTAGTGGCGGCATCCAGCAAACGAAAGATCATATCGACGGGTGTGTAGTCCAGAATATAGTACTCCGCAGTGCTTGGATGAAAATCTTCTTCGAGGGCTACTACCTGGTTGTTTTTGTGCACGTAGTCGTTCATAATTGAGCAGGACTTGAGAAGAGCCAGGGCGTAAATGTCCACCACATCACTCCAGGTCTTGACGGACAGGCGCGACTCAAGATACTCGCCAATTTGTAGGTCCTCCTTTTCAGGAATTGCCATCTGGTTGAGCCGCGTCAACTTATTGACCAATTGTTCAACCCTCAAGTTGCTGAGCACTGTTTGGACAAAAGTCGAGCCTTCATGCCAGGCCATTTCGGCTTGAAAGAGTTTGTCAATCACGGCGATAGCGAGCTCAGCAGTCTCTATTTGCGGCAGCCGGTCAGCTTCCTTGTCAAGACACACATATGCCGCGCCAGTGTCCATTTTAGGATGCCCCAGCTCAAAGGCTGTAATGGCATCGAACAGCTTGAAGGTGGGCGTCATCTTCAGATCGTTTGGCCCCATGGCCTTTGCAGCCGCCTTGAAAGAGTCTGTGACATCCTCATAGGTGTCTCGCGCATAAAGGTGCGGCTCTCTATCCATCAACTCTGTGCTCGACAAGTACTCACGACGTCAGCCCGAATCATGTCAGCGGCAGCTCCTTGCAGGCTAGCAGGCCGTCTTTCACGCGCACGCGTGCGGATCGCGAGTTTATTGGGAAACTTATGTGGTTTATTGGGTGAGCCGTTTTCTAATTCTTTCAGAATGTGCTAAAATAAGGGCTTGCTAGCAGAAACAACGGCATTTACCGCCACGACGGGCTACGTTCTCGCTGGGGCTCTGCTAATCTGCCCTGCCCTGCCCTGCCCTGCCCTGCCCTGCCCTGCCGGAGCCGAACCACTGCTAGTTTACCAGGCAAGAGAGGCAATCTGTCAGCAGACTAGCTAGCTAGCCAGACCCAACCGCCGAGCCCTGCTCCGCGCGCGTGCAGGTCTCCTAGACACCCACCAAGGGCTTAGGGCTACGGACCCTCCCAGCCGACGCAGCTTGGCTACACACTCAAGGGATCAGAGTCGACCCGTCTCTCTTCATCAAAGACCATGGGTAAAGGCAAACCGAGAGGACTGCAGGCTGCTCGCAAGCTGCGCACTAACCGCCGCGACAACCGCTGGGCGGATCTTTCGTACAAGAAGCGCCTGCTCGGAACATCCTACAAGCACTCGCCCTTTGGCGGTGCTTCGCACGCCAAGGGTATCGTGCTGGAGAAGACCGGCGTTGAGGCCAAGCAGCCTAACTCGGCTATCCGCAAGTGCGTCCGTGTTCAG
This sequence comes from Wickerhamiella qilinensis, assembly GCA_030556915.1. Classification (NCBI taxonomy): domain Eukaryota; kingdom Fungi; phylum Ascomycota; class Dipodascomycetes; order Dipodascales; family Trichomonascaceae; genus Wickerhamiella; species Wickerhamiella qilinensis. Next base: position 152,187 of record JAKTUW010000012.1, read on the forward strand.
CTGATCAAGAATGGTAAGCGTGTTACTGCTTTCGTGCCCAACGACGGTTGTCTGAACTTCATCGACCAGAACGACAACGTTCTGCTCGCCGGTTTCGGTCGTAAGGGTAAGGCCAAGGGTGATATTCCCGGTGTCCGTTTCAAGGTCGTCAAGGTGTCTGGTATCTCTTTGCTGGCCCTGTACAAGAAGGGCAAGGCCAAGCCCCGGAACTAAGCTCTGGATCCGATATTAATAGTCATATAAGCATAAAGGCTCAAAAATTAAGTTAAAAAAGAGAAAAATTGGATAGGGCAGGACAACAGCGGGACTCTCTCTCCACTAGTTCAAGCCGCGGCCCTCGATGCTAACATTGCTCTTGCGTGTCTTTTGTTGCCGCTGCGCATTGATCAGCTTTGTTTTCATGCGCCGAAGCTGCGAGTCTCCGCCAGCCGGAGAGCCCCGCGCAATGCCGGCAGACGCAAGCCCGCCGGCCACGGTGTTCATGGGCGCCACGCTGTAGGTGTCGTGTCGGGCTGTCGGAATAGCCGCGCGATTGCGGCGAATGGCCGACTCTTCAGCCAGGGACAAGCCCTGGCCGCTGCTGCTGGTCCGGCGAGCTGCAGCGGCCGCGGCGTTCAAGTCATCAGGGTTGTACTGCACCTGCTGCACTGTCCTGTCGCGATAGTTGTCGCTGCGGCCCATAATGGGGCGCATCCAGTCTCCCATCAGCCGATCCACCCGGCGCTTGACATGGGGATGTGGCCGCTTGCTCTTTTGGTAAAACAGGACAACGCGGGCTAGCCCACTCTCCCGCAGGTGGATCGTCTTGATCGGGAGCTGCTCCAACGCTTGAAATAGCTCCCGCTGGATCTCATACGAAGGCAGCGACCGGTCAGGTAGAGGCTCAAGCCAGATCCGCACGCTCTCCAACAGATTGCCGTCGAGAATGCTGTCGGCCAAGCTGTATTTGCCTAGAACGTCCACGACCTCGGGCAGCATCTTGATTTTGTGCAAGGCGGGCTCGCCGGCCTTGATCGACTCGATATCTGCGAGCGCGGCCCGCCTCATGTCGTCCCGCAGACGCGCAATGCGGTCGTCCATCATTTGCTCAAGGTCATCTCCGGCCAGCTTGCGCCGGCGCCCGGACGGCTTGAGCGCAGCGTCAATTCGCTCCTCGAGCAACCGGCGCTCGCGCGTGGCGTCGTCCTCGGGGTTCAATTCTGGAATGTCCTCGTCCTCGATCTGCGCTTCTTCCAGGGCTTTTCGGCTGGCCTTTTGTACCCGCCGCCGCTCTTTTTGCGTTGCTTCTTTCGGTTCCCGGCGGACGGACTGGCGCTTTGTCTTGAGCTTGAACACCTCCTCGTCGACATCCCGACGGTCCTGGTACTCTTCTTCGTCAAGATCGCTCAGCGCCTCGACGTCCTCGTCCCCGTCCTCGTCTTCGGGGTTCTCTTTATCGTCCGCCTTGCCAAAAGCTTCTTCCGTTTCCTCGACGTCCGAGCCGACTCTGAGCTCGGCACCTACGCCAACCTCCTGTTGAGCCTCCTGCTGGTCCTGAAACTGTTCAGCGGGCGCATCTGCTGCAGAGTCTTCGTGGTCGCTCATTCTCAGCAGTTCTAAGTCACCAACCGACTGCTGGTCAAGTTGGACCGACTAGCTAGACACGGGTGACTAAGGGAGGTCACGCAGGTTCGATGGGCGCCGGGCAGACCCTGGGACCCTGGGACCCTGGGGCAGCTAACACTACTATTGGGATTTTTCGGCGGTCTCGAGGCTACCCTACTACACTCATGTTTGGCGGCCCCATCCCCCCTCCCTCGAAAGAAGAGGTTGACGCTCTGACTGCCCAGGCCAACGGCGTTCTGCGCACTGCGTTTGGCATCGCCGCCGCGCTGTGGGCCGCTCCCTTTGCCATCGAGATCGTCACCGGCCGGTTCTGAGTGCCGCTGCAAAGTACGGTTAGTGCGTAAGGGCCGACGCATGTTTTCCTAGGTAGCTCGCCTGTCCACTAGAGGGCGGCTCCACCTGGACCACCACCGAGGTCTACTGTACATAGCTGCTATATTATATTGAGAGATCCGATCATCACCTAGGCAGGTCTAAATTCTCCGGCTCCCCTTCGTCATGCCTGTGAGAATTCTAAATGTCGTACCGGTACCGCGGGTGGTTATCGATGAGTCCCCTAACTCTTGGTGAGGCGGCTACAGGCGCGGCCTCCGGCTTGGCTGCGGGCACGGGCAGCGCCGCAGGCGGGTAGTACACCTTGAGGGCTGCCAGAGCCAACCCAGCAGTCAAGCCCCCGGCGAGGACAACCTCGAGGCCGTAGAGCGCGGCCGGAGCGTCCACGTCTGGGATGGCACTCCAGGTTTCTGCGAAGGTCAGCATGAGCTCTGCAACGGCCCAGTGGATTGCTGGGTCGAGTCCGTGGAGTGACGCGCGCAGCTTGAGCCCAATTGCGTCCAAGTCGAGCCGAACTGTTGTGAGCTCGCGCAGGAACGCGGCGACCGCGGTCCGCCCGGCAGCCAGCGACCACTCGCGCTGGCGTGAGTCCCGCCAGTCCAGCCGGGCCAGAAGCCGGTACGCGGACGCCTGCCAGCGTTTCAGCTGCAGCTCCAGCGGGCTTACCAGGAGCGCCGCAGAACGATAGGTGTCCTGGGCCCGCCACGTCCAGCTCCTGGCCCGGGAGGGCAGGGTCCGGATTAGCCGGGTCACGTAGAGCAGCAGCGCTGGCAGCATGCTGAGTGCGTCTACGAGCGTTGCTCTGTTCAGTCCCCCGACCCGGAAGGCACCCACGAAATCCCGAATGTCCTTGGGCGCCAGGTGCTGGCCCCAGGCAAACAGCGGGCCGAGCCCGACGTAGAGGTGCAGAGCGTAGAGGTCTGCCGCCGCCTGCAGCGCAGCCACCACACCCAGCAAGCCGACAATGCGCCAGAGGGGCGGTTTTCGCAGGTATGCCAGGGCAAAGATCCCCGCGGCCGCCGCACTCGGTGCGTATATCGCGGCGAGGCCGTATCCGGCCAGGCCCAGGCCAAACAAGCTCCGGATGTAGAGCAGAATTGCGATGCGCGAGGGCTGCACGCTGCGGCCGTCCAGCAGCGTCTGCACGGCCGCGACGTTGGCCGCTATTGCGAGTCCCAGCATGTAGGCCAGAGACTTCCAGGCCAGCCCGCTATGCACGCTGCCCAGCACCGAGCCTGTCGCCGCGGCGAGGCACGAGCCCGTGGCCACCACCACCGCCGCCATGCCTGCGGTCTGAGCAGGCCCGAGCCGCCGGATGCGCGCCAGAAAGGCCAGCGCGCCCAGGGCCGTTAACACCGCCAGCGCCGAGGCCAGCTGTGTATGCATGTTGATGACGATAACAGCTGTGGGGGGCTGCCGAGCTGGCCTGCCTGGGCATGTGAAGTGGGCGTGGGTGGGTAGGTGCAGTGGTAGCGGGCGCGCTGCCGGGATGCGTATCGGGGTCGTGGCAGAACGGAGACGCGAGCGAAGCTGACAAGTATGCAGTCAGTGAGTGTCTCGAGCTCAAGTCTAATTTGTGGTGCCGTTATCTACTTTCTGCGAGGTCGACGCGCGAGCTGCCGTGAGCTGCCGCGAGCTGTGGCCGCGCGGCCCATGCACCGAGCTTATACCCACTCCACGCTGGGAGACCGCCAGCAGCATGCTGCACGGAACCACCTTGCATGTGATGCCAGGCACACCGCGGCGGCCTAGTGAAGCGCAGGGCCAGGACGAGCAGCCGCCAGTCCGCGCCCCAAAAGAACAAAAGAACAAGATTTGCGCCTATTTGAAACCTAACCAGAGCCCGCTTCTCTCGTTTTTCTGGCCTGCTGCTCTCGCTCGTGCATGGCGGTGCATGGCGGTGCATGGAGCCAGGAGCTGGCGTACAGCTGGCGAGACCCAGCTGAAAAATCCAGCGGCCGGAACCTGGGGCCGGGGCAACTCTGCGAGCTGACATGAGCGTCCAGGCTCTGATGCGCCGGCTCGTGCTCGTGCGGATGCGCGTGGCGCCGCCGCCGGCGACGCTGAGCCACAGTCTGGCCGTGCACAGCCATGTTTCGCGGCTGCTCGGCGATGGCGGCCGCATTGTGCACTACCGCCAGGACATGTGCCCCGTGACGAAGCAGCGGCTGCCGGAGCTGCAGGTGCTTGTCGAGGATTTCGGCCGCACGCCCGAGCAGCCCGCACACGATCTTGCGCCGGGCTCGGCCTCGCTCACTGCGCTCGAGCAGCGGCTGCTGGCGGGCGCGGCCGAGGTCGAGCGCTCGCGCGTCGAGGTTGTGTCGGCCACGCGAGATCCGGCAGCCATCGAGCAGATCCGGCTCGAGGCCTAGCCGCTGGCGGCCGCCAGCGAGGCCGCCAGCGGCCGACCAGGTAGGAAGATGTACATAGATAGCCCGGGCCACTAGCAATGTTCTGAAGGGCTTAGCGTGCGGTGGACAAAAATCATTAGTTGGTTACAATACGTTACAATGCAGCGCTGAGCTAGGCTAAGCCTGCTCGAGCTGGGCCAGGTCCGTTTCGAGCAGCTCGGCAAGGAAGCGGATGCCCTTCTGCTGGGCGGCCAGGACCTCCGCGATGCGCGCGAGCTGCTCGGCGTCGCGGTCCCAGTCCAGTGCGGCCGCGGGCTCGTCCGGCCGGTCTGGGCCGCGGCTGGCGCCAGCGTCGCCCGGGGCGGCGCCCTGGAGACGCGCCCACACCTCGGTGAGCCCGCCAAACACGGACGGGTCGTCGGCGCGCTGCAGCAGCTCGCGCAGCAGGCGGCCGTAGCGCTCTTCCTCGGGGGCCAGCCCCGACCCGCGCGCGGCCCGCACGTGCACGCGCACGGCCAGCCGCAGCGTGTGGGCAGCCAGGCGCGCGTGCCGCGCCCGCAGCTCCGCGAGCTTGGGCAGCGTGTTGAGGTCGTGCCGGTGGCTCAGCTCGCCGAGCTTGCCGGCGATCTCGTGCAGCCGCACGCGGTAGGCGTTGACCTGCTGCTGCTGCTGGCCGCGGCGGGCCTTGAGCCCGTCAAAGCCGACGGCCAGCACGGGCACGGCGCCCGCGTCCGGGCGCTGCGCCACGGCCTTGTCCCAGCGCGCCTGGTCATGGCCGGGCGGCATCGTGTACTGCTGCGCGGCGTCGGCAGGCACGCGGTCGTAGAAGTAGTGCTGGAAAGAGCACGCGGGGCTGCGCGGGTCCCAGGCGTCCGACACGCGCTGCAGCTGGTCCTGGATCGACGCCGCTGACTGCGGCGGCTGCGGCGCCGCCACCGTGCGGCCCGCGTCGCCTGCGCGCGACCATGAAAACGACACCGACATGTTGGCGGGGCAAAAGTCTGGTTTTCGAGAGGACCACAACAACAGAATAAATGGGCTGGGACGCTGGCAGGACTAAGCTAAGCTAAGCCAAGCTTGGGAGCAGCCAGCCGGGCTCACGCTGGCCAGGGGCCAGGGCCAGGAAGGTGGGGAGAGGGGGGCGGGGGGGCTTTACCTGCCACTACTACTGCCTCTCACACCGGCACCTCCCAGCTTTGATCAGCCAATAGAGCGACAGCCAAACATGTCTGGACGGGAGCCTGCCTTCGAGTACGTCGCGGCCGTGGACACCACGCCGCTGCCCGCCGACGTGCCTGCCGTGCCGGAGGTCGGCGCAACGTCGGCGCCGCTCAAGAGTGCGTCCTTCTTCATCGGCGACCGCTGCGGCGCCTACAACGACGACTTTATGCTGTGCAAGCGCGACGCCGTCAACGGGCCGCAGGACTGCCTTAAGGAAGGCCGCCGCGTCACGCGCTGCGCTATTTCCGTGCTTGACGACATTAACAAGCACTGTCTCGAGCAGTTCCGCACCCACTGGCAGTGTCTCGAGAACACCAACCACGAGCTCTACCAGTGCCGGCCCGCGGAAAAACGTCTTAACGCCTGCGTGTTCGACGCCCTCAAGCTGCGCAAGCGCATTCCGGGCGTGCCTGAGGAAAGCCAGGTCCACCTCGCGCCCAAGCCTCTATGGCGCCCAGCCTTCGAGGATGGGCCCAGTCTGGCTGCCGTCAAGGCCGATAAAACCGAGAAAAAGACGGCATAGGCACCCGACCTGGTTTGCGCCATACCGAGTCGAGCCGAGCACCATATTTACCCTTTGCCCATATTGCTCCTACATAAACCAAAACAACGCAAGTGGGCACATAAAACATGTAATAACATTAACTCCTCTACGTTTAGCGGGACGTCTAGCCAACGGCCTGCAGAATCTTGTCGGCCAGCGCGGTCAAGTCAAAGTGCAAAGCAATCTTGGCCGCGGCTTCCAGCGCCTCTGCTTGGGTGAGCTGGCCCGCTATCCGCAGTCCTTTATTCACTCTTTTATCAGCGCACGCTGCTTGCAGTTGCCTGAGCAACAGACGGTCAAGCTCGAGCTCCTGCTCGGCCAGCACGTCCTCGGCGCCCACCTCGGCCTCGCCCAGCTGGTCCACACGTTCGCGCACTTGCGCGTAGAGCACTTTGCGGACGAGATACTCTGACTCGACTCCGGTGAGGCCGGGCACCGCGAGCTCGATCTCGGCCGTGACCGGCAGCGGAATCGGCGGGTACTGCTCCATGCCCTTGAGCACCACACAGACTAGTCGGTTCTCGACCAGGCCCAGCCCCCAATACGTCTCCTGCCTGGCCTGAGAGCGAGCATAGCCCACCGAGTCGAAGAGTGGCACCCATCTCGCCTGACCAGGAGCCACTCGCCAATGCACCAGGACCGACAGCACCCCCGTCGAGTCCACAATGCAGGGATCGCCAGTCTCGGTGAAAAATACGCTTTTGAGACTGGCCCCGCTCGCGACATCAAGAACATCCTCCTTTTGGAAATATGCCTGAGTTGTGGCGTCTTCCAGGGTATACGTGTGCCCGCTAGCGCCCTGCCGAATAACCATGACCACATTCTCATGCGCAGCAACAGTCACCACAGGATCCCGGGCCTGGCGGCTCACAAATAGCGGGGTGCCGTACTGCGTGAAAGTCATTACCAAGCCCCGTTCAGTACATACGACGGCAACCTCGCTAGAAAGAGCCACGCTCCGAACGCGATCCGAGTCGGGCAGAGAATATTCCCAGTTGTCGCCAAACGAGGAATGGAATCGCATCACCACACGTCCCGACTTCGAATTTGCAAATATGCAGCCTTCCTTCGAAAGACTAGCCAGGTCAAATCTGTCCTGGTCGCTAAAATGAACATCACGGTGCACGCCTGCGTCAAAGAAAGTCACAGTGACCGTGTTGTGGTCTTCGTCTTGCGACACAGTCCAGACATATCCGATGGAGTTCATACATAAGTAGCGTCGCTCGTTGAGCCACGGGGTTGATCCAGACTGGAAGGGGGCTTGCGTCATTTGCTCAACGCGCGGTCTCTTTGAAAGGCTGCCGTTGGCAGCACCATTTGCGTGCCCATTCATATAGCGCTGGGCACGGTCTTCGTAGTCTTCACCATCATCGTCTTCATCCAAAAAGTCGCTGTGGGGCTCGGCCTGCAGGTCCTCAAGCTCGGCCTCGACTTCGAGTCGGCGCTTGTCCGACTGCTCCTTGTGCTGGCGGCCCTGTTTAACGATATCACCGAACGGAGGTGCCAAGCCTTCTGGCAAAGCGGGCGCCGTGTACAAAGTCCCCTGCGAAGTCACAAACGAGAGTACATTGTCGAATGGGTGCCAGCGGACCTGAGACACGTCGGGCACGTCCTTGAACCTGTGGACGACAGCCCGGGCGCCCACGTTCCACACCAGCACCTCGTTGCCACGCGTCGCCGTCGCCATATACATGCCGTTCGGCGACCACTGGATATCTGTGAGCGGGTTCTCATTCCCGGTCAGCCGAAACTCTTCGAGCCAAGAGTCAGCAGCGTAGACCACGACATCAAACGACTTGGCCTGGATGGCGAAGAGCGAGCCATCAGGCGACCATACGGCCGCCGTGGTTCTGCTATCGGCCGGTTCTGATACGAAGGGTAGAACCGATTCCACGCTGTGCAGCAGCTTGGCCTGCGCACCGTCCGGAGAGTCGCTGAAGTCATAGACCCGGATCACGCCGTCGAGGCTCGAGGAAGCAACCACGAGACTTGTACCTGGCTTGAACGTGAGATGCTTTGTCTGTCGCGGCACCTGGGGCAACGTCCGCGTGTTAGTTATATCCTCGACGTCAATTATGGCCACGGCGTCGTCACCGGCCACGGCGACCCACTGGCCATCCGACGAGAACTCGGCATGGCGGATGGGCAGCGGCGACCGCAGCACGAGCCCGGAGGACTTGGATGCCTCCAGTCCAAACAGCGCGGCACTGCCGTCCTCGGTGCCCACGACAAAGTGGCGGTCCGACACGGCCAGCGCCAGCCCGCTGCTGTCGACGTCAACGGTGTCCGGCTCGCGGTTCGACCCGACGGTAAATCTCCGCACCAGCGTGTTTGCGCCCGTCGTGAACAGGTACCTGCCATCCGGCGAGTACGCGAGGCGCGTGATGCCCGGCGAGTGCGGGTATTTTGGATTCAGCGTCATGCAGCTTAATTAGATCGCGTCGCGCGCGCCAAAGAGGGACGTCTGTTTGGGAGGGAAAGGGCACGCGCGCGCATGCAAGGGAAAGCGCGTGCGGAGCGGCTCGGGCAGGCCAGCGCAGGCCAGGGTGGGCCCTGCTTAGCCAAGCCGAACGACTGAGCGTGGCCAGCCCACGTAAAGCCCAGCTAGAGACTTGCCCAGAGCCCAGGCTGCCCGCAGCTGTTTACGTTCGTGGTTGCGCTTGTTGTTACTGTCGTGATCGTTGGCTCGCTTGGATGAGTGAATCAGAACTTGCCGAACTTCCGGCGCCCAAGGACATCACCCGCGGCGAGCTGGCCGCTGATGACTTCGAGGTAGAAGCGTTTCTGCTCGCCCACGCCGATTTCCAGAGCCTGAGCGATCTCCACAGCAAGATCGATAAGTGGGAGCAGCGCCTTACGGACGAACTGCGTGACACGGTCAACGAAAATTATGAGGACTTTGTGAGCACGCGGGCGACGCTCGACGAGGGTACAACCAGCATAGATGCAGTCAAGCTCGAGCTGCTCAAATTCGAGACCGGGATGGCCAAGCAGGCGCGAAATCTCGCTGCTACATCCCGTAATTTGGAAGACAACCTTGCCAGGCAGCGTCACTTGGCCGAGGCCGAGGCTGATGTGAAACTAATGCTGACGTTTCTGGGCTGGCTCGACAAGCTCGAGGCCCAGCTCGACCATCTCGAGCATAAGCACGGTGGTTCGCACGCGTCTCCCGACTTTAAGGTGGCACCTGAGGCTGCTGGTGCCAACGACAATCCACTGGCTGCCAAGGAGACTAATCTCATCGCCGGCTTGGCAAAAATGTGGGTTGGCTTGGCCGAGATTGCCAAAGACAAACGCGACTATGCTGCAGTGCAAGCTGTAAGCAAACGCTTGCATGCGACAAGGCCCCGGCTACTGAAAATTCTCAACGAACATCTATCCAGCGTCAAGGCAGACCAAGACCAGTCGCTTGTCTTGCAAACGGCGAAGAGCTGGATTGTCTACGTATCCCACTACGAGGGAGCTTACGAAAGAGATGCCGAATAGAGACTATGTCGCTCAATTGCTCGATAATATTGGACTTGGCTATATGTTCTATGTCTTATGTCTATAACTCCCTTAATTTATTCGTATAAGCGTCCGGGTTGCACCGGACTTTTCTCTGGACCACGAGCAAAGGAACAAACGGTCGTGCTCACCACCCCTAGCCCTGAAAAATATTTTAGTAAGGTGGACAGTATTTGCGTCCCCAGCCCAAGACTTTGCCTGTGAAAAACTACTCGTTCGCATGGTGGACTCATTTTTTGTGAATCCAGCGAAGAAAAGAAAAGCTGGCACAGGGTCTCGAGCGCAATCGCGGTCGCCGAGGCCCGCTCAAAATGGCCAGGCCCCGCCTAATGCCAGCGACGCTGACGAACACATAACCAGCGAAAGCGAAAACTCTGATGCCTCGGAGTCAGATCAGGACGAGTATTTGTCCGAGAGCGACCACGAGACCACAACTGACAAGCGTCGGAGACTAGCAAAAGAATATATCCAGCGATTGGAGGAAGAATACGCTGACGGCGATGCGTTCGACGCCAAAGACTTGGATGATGAGATCATCAGCCGACGCTTGAAGCAAGACGTGGCCGAAGGCCAAGGCAAAATTTTTCGACATCTCGCGAATGCTGAGATATCTCGTACATACGGCTGCAGGACAAAGGCAAAGCAGTTGACCGGCGTGGCCGCCGTGTGGCCATACGCCTACACAGTCGCAAAAGACCTGACGCTACAAAAGTGGCGACTATCGGTGAAAAACAAGCCAGAGCTGCTCAAGACAGTTCGAGCAGGCTTCCGGCGAGCTTCTTTGGATGGTGGGCATGCTGGTGAAGTCGTTTGTATTGCTGCGTCGTCCAACGGCCAGTACGTTGTTACCGGAGGGCGCGATCATCGCATTGTGGTTTGGAGCGCCGAGAACCTGGCGTTTGTGAAAACATTCGAGATTAGAGACCGCCGCGGTGATGTCTTGAGCCTAGCTTTTCGCCGTGGAACGCTCGAACTCTACGTGGGCTGTGCCGATCTACGAGTTCGCACCTATGACTTGAACCAGCTGGCCCATGTAGAAATACTGTATGGCCACCAGGACGAGATTGTGGATATTGCCGCCCTGGGTCAGGAACGCTGTGTGAGCGTAGGTGCTCGCGACCGAACTGCGGTTTTATGGAAAATTCCTGAGGAATCTCGCCTCACCTTTCGCGGAGGCGATACAAAGCTTGCCGCCAACCCCAAAGTGGCTGGGGACTCCGCGGAAGTGCTTGAGGGCAGCATCGATGTGTGTACAATGCTGGACTCGCAATACTTTGTGACTGGCAGCGACAACGGCAACGTGAGCTTGTGGTCGACTTTGCGGAAGAAACCTGTATATATTGCTGCTAGGGGCCACGGGATGGATCCTGCTCTCACGCCAGGCCAAGCCTCGGCAGAAACAGACCCCACGCTGGCCGAGGTGCCTCCGCCGCAACCACGATACATAACAGCACTTGCCGGCATTGCATACTCGGACGTCTTTTTCACCGGCTCATGGTCGGGCGCCATCAATATGTGGCGGCTAACGAGCGACGAAAGGGAGATTGAGAAAGTTCGGGAAATCGCCATCGGCCAGGGCATTGTTACTCGTCTGGCGGTCACCGAAGTGTCGCAGCGAGAATTCGTGGTAACCGCGGTCTTGTCGCGCGAGCCGCGTCTTGGCCGTTGGATCCGCAGGCCGGGCCACGACACGATTGTCTCGTTCACGGTCTCGGCTGGTGCCATTGACCGCTAGAGCGGCGCGCGCGCCTAGACTTAACAAGGTGAGGCCCCTCCATCTCTGTAAACGGCATGGCAATAAGCTAATTTATACGTTCATAGCTAATGATTCATAACCAGTTTTACGCCTGCAAGGGCTGCAGTGCTTGGCAGGCTCGCTGCAGTCGTTAAAATTTTCAATCGAATCACTATTGTATACAGAGTTCATCAAGTTAACACACAGTCCCGCTGCGAAATTGCTTATTTATTTCGGATTGGAGGTTGTTTGCGCGAAGGGGGGGGGGGGGGGGGGGG
>JAKTUW010000130.1:0-16877 GCA_030556915.1 Wickerhamiella qilinensis
GCGCACCAGTTCAAAAGTTTCACCTAGAAGAGGATTGAAAGGCTTCCGCACCGCTGCGGCGGCCGCCGCCGCCGCCAGCGACGCCGAGACCGCCGGCTCGGACCGCGAGCTCGACGCCGTGTTCAAGGACCTCGACGCCGCGCCGCAGGGCCGGCACCAGGCCAAGTCCTACCAGGGCGTGTCCACGCTCAAGCCCGACGAGGGGCTCGCCGACCTGTCGCTGATCCGCGACAGCTCGAAGCGCCTGCGCCGGAAGTAGCGCTGCGCCGGGCTGCTCTGCGCCCACCCTATTTATGGAGGCTTGCCTCGACTAGAATATACGTCCTATACGAATCCGCACCGTTTTGACCAACGCGCGGGGAGTGCCGCCGCTGGCGCTGCCGCGGGCGCTGCCGCGGGCCCTGCTGCGGGCCCTGCCACTGGGGCTGCCGCGGGCCCTATGCTTGTTTTGTCATGTGTTGCACTGCGAGTGCTATGTATGCTACATTTGCCTTGGCTCCGGCCAGGCTGCTTTTTTGCCTCGTACTCTTGCCCCGCCAATTTGCAAGGCTTTGCTCTCTTTTGGCCTCACCTTTTGCTCGGGCGCGGCACCGCGGCTATGCTCTTCTATCCTCGCGGGCCGGCCGCCTAGTGGTCGCGGTAGATCCCCAGCAGGTACGCGAACCGAATCACAACCAGGTCGACCGCCATGAGCACGCTGTCGCGCGCCAGCTCGATCTTGGACCCGTCGACCTCGTGCCATGAGATGGCCACCTCGTGCACGGGGATGCGCTTGCGCAGCGCCAGTAGCAGCGCCTCGACGTCGAAAATCCACCGCTCGGTGTGCATGTAGGGGAAGATGTCGCGCGCCGCCTGGCGCGTGAATAGCTTGAAGCCACACTGCGTGTCGCGGATGGCCCGGATGCCGAACACGTACAGCAGCGTGTGCAGCCCGTACATGAGGAAGTTGCGGACAAACGTGCGCCGCACGACTGCGTCCGTCTTGACCATGTGCGCGCGCGAGCCCACGGCGACGGCGCGCTCGGCGCCGGCCACGGCCGTCTCGAGCTTGGCCAGGTCGGCAAAGGCCGAGGCGCCGTCGGCGTCGGCAAACAGCACGCGCTGCCCGCGCGCGTGCCGTACGCCGTGCGTGACGGCGCCGCCCTTGCCGCGGTTCTTGACCAGCGAGGCCACGCGCAGCCGCTCGCCGTCCAGCCCGTGCGCGCGGCCGTAGGCCAGCGCGGCCTGCACGGTCGCGTCCGTCGAGCCGTCGTCGACCAGCAGCACCTCCCACGCGCGCCCGTACGTGCGCTGCAGGTACGGCACCGCGTCGTCGAGCATGCGCTCCAGCCGCGCCGCCTCGTTGTAGCACGGCACGACCACACTGAGCTGCAGCGCCGCGGCGTCGGCCAGCGCGGGCAGCGCGCGCGGCGTCGTGGGGTTTGCCGCCGACACGTACATGCGCTCGCTCGCCGTCTCGCGCCGCGGCCGGTGGCTAAGCAGCCAGATCAGCCCGTAGAACGCCGCGGCCGCGCCGGCCAGCACCGTCGTGACCACTGCCAGGGCAAACATGCGCTTAGGTCACTGCGTGGCTGCCGTTGGGATGCGCTGGCCAAGGTGTGGTGGCCGGGCCGGGCTGGGCTGGGCTGGGCTGGGCTGGGACCGCTCGGATTTTGCACGCTTTTCGCTTTTTTGGCGCGCGCGCGCAAAACGCAGGTACGGGTCGCTCTGGCTGGGAGTTTGGCTGCCTCGCCTCGCCGACTTGCCTTGCCTTGCCTGCCGTGCCTGCCGTGCCTGCCGTGCCCTGCCGTGCCCTGCCTGGTGGGCCTCCTGCTCGCTGCGCCGGCGGCGCGCAGACGACAGCTGGGCGGCGCAAAAAGGCGTAGTTGTGCGTCTTTCCGGGGCACGAATTGGGGCTCGACGGGGGCGGAAAAAGTGTGAGTCCCACCCAGGGCTCTTCGTGTGCCCGAAGCGGGGAGTGCTCTGCTAGAAGAACCTCCACGGGCTGGCATCGGCGGCGGCGGCCCTGACATAGCCGGCACGGCAACAGACAGCGATGCTGCGCGCGCGCCAAGTCGGTGGGCTGTCTGATGAAATTCCATCCCGGGATAATGCACGATTCATGGCGGTGCACTGCACGGAGCCCGCCCGCACAGGTCGCGGAGCCGGAGCCGCGCTTCGCCGCGGTTTGTCGGCCAACGGTCAATCATGCGTCAACGCGGCTCCAAAAACTAGTCCTCACCGGCCCCAGGCTAGCGCAATCGGCCTCCTCACTGCACGCACGACCGCTGGAGCCCTCAAGGGCCCCCGTTTCGCGGTCCCTACGCCCTGCATGTGGGCTGTGGGCTGGATTTTGAGCTTATGCTATGGTGCTATGGTGCTATGGCGCACTGACCATCGGTGGCCGGCGCTCATCGCAGGAGTGTTTCTCAGCGCGCCTCCCTCTTTTTGCGGTGCGCCCATCACCGGTCCAAAGGCCAACAGCGCAGGTTCCGCAAATGGGCTGGAGAATTTGTACACGAAGCGCCCGTGCTGCTGTATCTTGGTATACCTGGCTGCTCGAGTCCAGCGACCGCATGCGTCGTGCAGTACCCGCGCCCTCATATGCGGCCTGCGAGACACACACAGCTCGGGCCCTTACCCTTTCGCCTACCCGAACGTTAGCGCCGAGCCAGGCACCATCTGGATCCCCCACCAAGCTTGGGCAGAGGATACATACGCGATACTTGAAATGGTTAGGGATGAGGTCATGGCCACTCTCGACTGCAAAGGACCAGCTCAACTCGCTCAGAGGGTCCCTGCCTTTGCTCGTCCTCGTGGCGGCACCCCCAATGTGCGCGCTTCCAGTTACGCCCCGCAGGATCGCAGGGGCCCAGCTGCGAATCTTAGTTTCCAGGCTGACACCATGCGGGTCTGCCTCCGCATAGCCCAGCCGGACCGGCTGCACTATTAGACCCGGGTCGATGGGCCTCCGGCTATCGTTCGCCCACCTTCAAGGCACTCCATTTGTGTTCATAGCGGTGGCCCGAACGTATGCCCGGATTGGAGCCGTTGTCTTCTTTTGCCTGGGCGGCAAATAGTCAGCCAGCTTCTGTGACTTGCGCGGTATCCCGGGGAGGGCCTGCACCAGATAGGTCTGTGACCTCGCCCGCTCACTTCCCTAAGCTGCCCGAAGGCGCCCGGGACCCTATGCCCCCTTTCCGGCTCGCCGTTTGCTTACTGAGGCCTGCACAATTCCAAGCCCTATCTATGCACAGCTCTCCTGCAGGAAGAATCTTGGCTCTAACGGCGTCAACGGCCCGAGGTCAGTTATGCAAGGTCTTGCAGCCCTATGCACGCCCTCATGCACGGCACCTAGCTCACTTTACAGGTGCCCGCGTGGCCGCTAACGCCGTGCCAATCAATCTATCGGCTCCAGGCACCTGTCCAGCCTCACTCCAGCGGGTTAACGGATCTCGGAAGGAGCAGCCGTGCCTTTGAATGCAGCAGAGTCGACAATCAATGCACGTAGACCGGGCATATTTAATGCACACGCAACAGTTGTGCCCCCGGCTATAGCACTGGGTGCAAATGATTTGAGGCGCATCGTGGCTCAAGCACGCAAGCCTGCGAACCAGATTCAATAAACCCGCGATGGCATTGTGAGCGGAAATGAGTAGGATGGTCGGCTGGTGTTTCGCTGAAGGGTGGTGCGTCCACATTCAGACTTTTCTCAGAGGGCTCGCATATACTGCGGTAAGATAGTGAGTTTCCCGCAGTGACGTCAAGCCCCTCCGTGAGATTGGTTGGTGATGCACGAACTAAAGTGGGGTGGTGCAGATCCGAGGGGCGGGACACGTGCTGTAGTACCGAATTCTTGCATCAGTCTCCTGCAGCTATGAAACAGACCAAGTAAACAGAGGCATTCTTAAAGCGAAGACATGCGGTCGGATTCCGTGAGTTTTAGTGGGAAAAAGCTTGATATTTAATAGATAACTACTGTCCGCCATACATGCTTCCACTTGATATGCTGTGCTTTTGCTTACGGAAGGTCGACGGTTGAACGATTTGCGATCTTGACAGATCTTGTCCAAAGCTTGCAGCATAGTTACCTAAAATCTTCGGGCCCTCTAATTTGATTGTTAGATTCAGATGGCGCACTGATGTTCTCGAGACTCTTCCTTTGGAGGCAAAACTGTTGCCCCATGCCGAACCGTGGGGCTTGCTAGTGACCTCGGCCAAGTTAAGCCAACGAGTGGGTTCAGCTGTTTCGGCCTTGAACTAATAACCAACACGCTACTACCTTGACTCATGCATATGAGGCACACCCTCCCCAAAAAGGTGATGTGATGTCATGAAGGGTACCCTGTCAAAAGGGGGGGAATATGGCGCGCGTGGCCGCTATCGGCGGTCTAAAATTCGGCTGTGTAAGGGGCATAAAGCAGGCTAATGAGCCAGCATTGCTATGTGGGCACTATAAGCTCAAGTTTGACTTTTGAAGTAGGGTCTGGGGCCTATCTCTGTGTTTTTGGTTTCTTTCCACCTGATTCAGGTGTGTGTCGTGGTCTCTCGCTTAGGCGCTTGTCTCTGCCAAGCCGTGCAGGATATCTGCACCGGACTGCACCCTGCAAGCATGGACTCAGGTGGTGCCTACACAACTTACGCGAACTCGCTTCTTTAGAAGTGATAGATGATATCAAAATAATCACATTACAAACGGACAGAACAAGGGCGCTTATGGGCGGATTGACGCTATCAGCTCGGCCTAGGGAAGATGGGTGGTGACGAATGTCTGAAGAACAGGCGCGCAAACAAAACGTTCGCTAAATGTCAGTTGACTTTCTCATATATCCAGCAACAGCTAATAGATATCAGCATTTTGGGTCGAGCTTTTGATGCCCGCTTCAAGAGTCTCTCGCACAGGCCATGGCTTACAAAAGGTCATGCTCGCAGCACCTTGCATATGCAAGCAGACCTTAGAGAACGCCGTCACGCCACCCTTGCCCTTTCCCCGGCGGCATGTCGCCGGTGCGGCAACCTGGAGCACGGACGGTCCAGAACGAAATTCGGCCCGTATGGGCTGCTTGGCCGACATTAGGCTATCACATGCATTACTAGCTTTAGGTGAGTTGAGAGCCATCGTACCCTATATTCTGCCAAATGAATGGCAGGTGCATATGCATGCTCCCATGCAGGCCCACGTTGATAGTTTGGGCCACAGATAAAACCTGCATAACAGCGGGGCAACGGTCATAAACGGTCCTTTGTGACTTGTTATATATCTTGATCTGCGTCAAAGTGACACATCGCATATCTGTGGCTTCAGTCGGTAGAAAAGGCATTCCGAGGTAAAGGCGGGATTTATCCTCAAGGTCCGGCAGCAAGGGTGGCCCCGTAGAAGAGACACATCACATCGGGTACCGACACATTTTATCGGAAAATTGCAATGGGTCTCTCAATGGCCAAGCGACCCACGCCATTAAAAATATTAGAGCCATTATCACCAAGTGCTGCTCCTACTACGGCTTTTTTGTTGGACACGCCAGCAAAGGCTCTCTTTGGCTTTGGGGACGTGGATGCCTCTGAAGTTTCGGAAGAGGCCCTTGCATATGTGCATCCGACAGTGAATGACAACTTTTACGTTCCGTATCAAAAACAGACGCAAGAAAATAGTCACCAGAACCCACTGTCACCCTCAAGTGCCTTGGACAACGACGAGCCTTTTGAGCTTCCTGAACATCACGCTGCAAAAGTGTTTCTCAATGCGCATAGCTCCCCATCGCAGGTTACATCTCAAAACCAAAACTACTGCAACGATACTTTAGCTTCTGAAAGCTTTAACTACCCTGAGAATCCCGTTCAGGACCCGAGAGCGACTTATCTGACGCCAGAGATCGAGCCGGAATACTACTCGCACTATAATGTCGAGTACGACCACTTGCCACGTGCAGCAGCAGAAATTCCGCAGCAACTGGGTATAAATTATCCAGTAAGTAGGGAATATTTCCCGTACCAAGGCAATGCCTACCAGCAGCGCCAGCCTGAAACATACTTTCACCCTGTTCCAAATGCAAACTATCACAATTCACAGCAGCAACAGGTAACCCCTACATATGCCGTTGGTCCAGCTTATAAAGCTCAGTTTTGTATTCCTGCATCGAAATACAAGTCTTATGGGCCTCCTCTACAAGTGAGGGCATGCACTCCGGAATTGCCGTTGGAAACCGGAAGCAATCGTGTCAATTGCGATATGAAGCCCCAAGTGCCGGTGACCCAAATAAAGGGCTCCAAAAGTGAGGCGGATGATGACGATGACGATGATGATGCGCTGCTCCATCCCATTACAGGCATGAAACTCTTTCTCTTTAATGCGGCCACCCACCCCTTGGCGCGGCCACCGGTTATGGAGAATGGCAGCACATCTGCTGCACTGCCTTTTAACGCACATTCGAGCACCGAACATATGTGTCATGTGGAGTATCAGACAATCTGCAGGGATGCCTGCTCATCAGCCACTGCACACTCAGACCTTTCTTCCTCGGCGATGGATATGGATCCCTTTAGTGCTGGTCATTCCAGCGCTAGCCATTTCGGTGCTGCCGACCTCGAATTAGAGTCTCGATTCGAACACGAGCATCGTAGAGAAGAATGTGATTATCACAGCGTCCCACCCCTAAACTTACCAGCTCCCTTGCAAGAATCTGGGTGCTATATGGAAGGAGACAGGGCAAAGAGCGATGCGGAAGCATCATTTTATCACTTCAAGGCGCCAGCTGTTATGGCACCGGACAATTCATCACTCTTCCTAAACAATGAAAATGGAACTCACCTGACCCATCACGGGAAATATATTGACGATCCCTCGAGGAAAGCAGAATACTACCCTCCAAATTACAGCGAGCAGCTGATCGAGCTGGTGGAACGCAATGCCGAGGCTCTCGAAAAGATCCAAAGGTTTAACTATCTCGTGGCTGACCCCACTAGATTTCGCCAGTGCGCGCGGATTACCAAGGGACGTTTTATGTGTCGCCAGGAAGGTTGTGTTAAGCGGTACCCGAACATGATGGAGTTACTCTACCACGTGGTAACAGACCATGATATCGACTGGAAGAGTCGGCACTACTGTTCCAACCATGGATGTTTATGGCACGTCCACGGCTTTCCCTCTGCTGGAGAGCTCAATAGGCACACGCACTCTCAGCACAAGCAACCTGGAGACGAGGTTTACAGCTGTGAGGGCTGTAAGAAGGTTTTCGGCCGGTCAGACAGTAGGACCAGGCACCAGCGGACGTGTCCTGTATATCTCAAGCTCGAGCTCGAAGCACTAACACCTCCGAAACGTTTCCCTGCTCCAACGTCAAAGTCTAAACTCGGAGCTTCAAATGGTTTGCCCAAGAGACACCCAGCGCTTGGGAATGCCAAGCTTACGACCACTAAACCGAAGGCCAAGCCTCGACCGAAAGCCAGTTTGAAGGCTCAACCAGAATCAAGAATCAAGAAGACTCCTCAACTCAAGAGGAAATCAAAAGCTAAGGCTGGTGCGAGACTCCAAGCGCAAAAGTGTTCTCCTGCCCCGCCAATCCGTAGGAGAAGACCGGCGGGGAAAAAGTCCTAAACCCAGCAAATAGACCCAATAGAACTACACCAGCACCCATATTTTTATATTTATAAAGACTTTATTCGGTCTTTTGAAACTCAGACAGACTGCAACATTGGCTCCTCTGAAATGTGCAGTTCACTGAGGTGTTGGTTGGCAAAAGAGTGACTCGTAGGTCGTAGGGCAAGATGTCGAAAGGGTCGTGCGGAACGCTGACGGCGCCCATCTTGTACGCTGCCGGTGATGCGTTGTGAAACGCAGACTGAACGGTGGTGAGTTCCGCCGCTTCACAGCAATACTCCACTATATGTCTTATCCAAAGTGTTTCTGCCTCTTCTCACGGCGGACCCTCGGTGCAAAGCTACCTGGAGAGCTATTCGGCTCGGGTCCAGTCTCGTACCCGGGCCCTTGCCCTTTGAGCCGAGAGCTTTTTATATTCACTCAAAGCACGCCGGGCGATACGGCAACTGAGCAACATCTGATTAGGGAAACGAGTGTGCTCCACGCCAGTTAGCGGATAGTGGTCTCTAATAAATAATGTACGGCTAATAAATTCCAGTTTCGCTTTCGTTGCATGCTGGCCGTGCCTGGTAATTTCTTTATGCTAGGTCATGCGTCGGAACAACCCGTGAAAAGGAAGGCACTGGGAAGCGAACCAAGCCATACATAAAATTTGTATGCTAAGTACATATCCAAATGTACCTTTGGGGCTCAGCAAAGCCTGGGAGCCAGCCGTGCTGAGCAATTTGCACGAAGCACGATCGTTTAGAACTCAGATCCCTGTCGGCGTTCCGCCGACGGTGGCCACATGCACTCGCAAGCTGCATGGAAGTGCACCACAGCAGAGGTCAGCTTGCAGCAGCACGCCTCCGGCCAGCTGCGAGATCCCTGTGCGACGCTGTGTTAGGGGGCTAATTCACAGCGCCGCCGCGCACATTGGCTTGCCAATGGCCAAAACAGGCCAAAAAGGGTTAGGATTGGTCAATGAAGCTTCAGAACATAGCACCAGGCAGGTAGACGCACCTACCTTAGAAAGGCGAGTTGGCACAGCAGCTGCACGAACCCTCGGCGTCCGCACGCTACGTGTGAAGCGCTGCCCGCAGGTGGATCGGTGCGACCGCCGCCGTCCCATGCGACGTGGAGGCTGGGTCGGAGATGGGACAGCGGTGGCCTGGTCACGCACGCGCGCTGAGCTTGCTGCAGCCAAGCCCACGGTGGGGGCAGGCCGGGGAGGAGGAGGCTCATGGGCAGGAAGGGCGCAGGCCAAGCCGCGGGAACTCTGAGAGGTTTCAAAACAATACTAACCAAGAACGCCAGTCTGTAGGCTGCCCAAGGGCGGCCCGGCCCGTGCATCCTTTCTAATCGATGCCCGCCTACCAGCAGGCACCAGCGTTTACCGGCGGTCGGGCAGCATCACGTCGGAGTTACTAAGACGCAGAACCTTTCCGGGCACAATTGCTGCAGAAGATGCATGGTTCGGTGCATGGTGCAGGCGGTGGGCCAAGACGAATCTCAGCAGACACGACAAAACGACTGGGTGCGCCAGCAGCGGACATTGCGGGCAGAACATGAGCCCAGCAGCCACCGCGTGTGGGCACCACAAGCCCAATTGACGGGGTTTCCAAGCCTGAGAATCACGCCCTGCGCGGGCCGGCTCGATGCTGCCTGCTTGGGGAGGAGCCCTCGGATGGGATGAACCACAATTTGGACCGCCATCTCCCAGGCCCAGCTTGCTATGCACGCCGGCGTCTTCTGATAGTGGCGAACACCTGCCGCTGCATTGACTAATGCAGAA
This sequence comes from Wickerhamiella qilinensis, assembly GCA_030556915.1. Lineage (NCBI taxonomy): Eukaryota > Fungi > Ascomycota > Dipodascomycetes > Dipodascales > Trichomonascaceae > Wickerhamiella > Wickerhamiella qilinensis. The sequence goes on from JAKTUW010000130.1 coordinate 9,351, forward strand.
TTGTCCAGCCTGTGGATGGCTGCAGGCCGACGGCTGGACATGCAACGCTTAAATGAAACGTCTCGGCCCATGCGGGAGGTGATTCAAGTGGTGGCTTGGCCAAGCTTTTGCTCCTGTATTGATAGAGACCCAGCTTCGCCTCTTTATAAGTGGCGCTGACTCCCTGCGGTTGTGCGCCTAGTAACAAACCAAACCAGGCAGCAGCTCAGAATCGCAAAAAGAAAACCGACCGGGGATTCCTAAAGTCCCTGCGCCTTGAACTCTGTCTCGCGTCAACGCTTCAGGAGCAGCAATACTGCGCGGAACAATCGAGCCAGTTGTGCCAGTATTCTGAAAACTTAATAAACAGAAAAATTATTTCGCAAGGTCACTTCTCTGCTGTCGAGCCCCCACCGTTTTCGAAGCATTAATTGGGCTCGCCGCGGGAAATAGATAGAGCCTCAACTGGTCCTAAATTACGGAATCGTGTCGAGATCCACAACTTTCATCCTATTCACCGTAAAAAATGCAACTGTGTCGTGTTTCTCGCCTTACGGCTTGCATGCTTTTCGCGGCGGCATATGCCCACGAAGGAAATCACGGTGCCCCCGGAACCAATAACGAGCTTGGGCCGCCAATGAGCCACAATTCGTCAAGCTCACCCGACAGTATGGCCAGCATGCCAATGGAGCATGGCCACGGACGGCCCATTTTGGAAGACCCCAACCTCACTGACGAAGAGCGCCAATTCTGGGAAAGCTATGACGCAACAACATTGTTCAATGCGGAGGACGGAAGCAAACCATTACTCTATCTTCATGCCATATCAGGTGTTTTGGCCTTCGGGCTGCTCTACCCTGTGTCCCTGATGACCAGTTTTGTTCGTGGTGGAACCTGGATGCACGTTCCGTTGCAGACTGCTGTCTCCCTGCTCGGAGCATTATCAGTGGTGCTGTGGCTGCTTTATTCCGCCACTGCGCCTGCAGACCTTTATCCCGGAGCCATTCACGGCACGCTTGGTGTCGCTGTTCTAGTGGCTCTGGCCGTGCACTGGTTGGCGATGGTGAGCCGTGCCGCAACGGGCCACATTGGCTACGCATCTGTCGATGGCGCCGAGTATGCCATGACAAAATTTGGCCGCGGGTCACAGGATTCAGGCCACGATTCTGGTCATGATGTGAGCGATGATACAGCCACAGAGGAATTTGATATTGACTCTGAAGAGGCTGAGCCACGGCCTTCTCGTCATGTAGATGGCTTCAACCTGGATAGTGCTGGGGCAGAGCCACTATATTTGAATACGCACTTGAATCGCACTCCTGTTCTTGTACGTGCCTTTGCCACCAGTACCTGGGGCAGCCAGATAGTGGACGCCTTTGGTGCAGCGTCGAATCTCGTTTTCCACTGCCTGAATGTGCCCTTACTTTTCTTGAGCGCTACCTATCTGCTTGTTGGTGTCGCGACTACCATGCGCATGGGCCAAGGTCGCTACGTGTTTGGTTTGCTGGCTCACTTTATTAAGGGTATGGTGTTTTTCGGACTGGGCTTTTTCGAGCTTGCTCGCTACTTCGGTTCGCTCAGCAAGCACGGCATGGCCTGGAACTTTATCCAACTGGACGAATATGGGCGTCCATTGGCAGCCAAGAAGTTTCATCCCTTGACTCCCCGGCATGGGGCTGATGCGCGGACAGGTTGGCGAAACTGGCTTCATTTCTACCCACAAAACGCCAGCATTGAGTACTGGCAGTCTGCCCTGATCTTTTTCTACGGGTCTACCAATGTGTTCTTGGAGCATCTTGGCAGCACCGATGGGGTGTGGACGCACAAGGATATCCAGCATGTTGCCATTGCGTTCATGTTCCTTGGAGGTGGGCTCTGCGGAATGGCCGTGGAGTCCGAGACCCTGCGGAGGCTCAGTTCGGCAGGATTCAGCTACAGGTTCAAGCCGAAAACATGGCGAGGTCCCTCGATCAATCCCATGCCGCTGTTTGTGATTTTCTGGACGGGTGCGCTGATGTCGCAGCACCACCAAGAGTCCGAGCTCGCAACGTCCATCCATGTGCAGTGGGGCGTGCTGCTCAGCGTCGCGGCGGTGTTCCGGGCCATGTCCTACGCGCTAATTGTGCTGCGGCCGGCCAGCGACGAGCAGCCGCAGCGTCCATTCACGGAGCTGCTGTGCAGCTTCAGCCTGATCTGCGGCGGGATGATCTTCATGCTCAGCAACCGCGAGACCGTGCAGGCGATGCAGTACCGCGGCATTGACTCCATGTTCACGCTGGTTGTGGGCGTGGGCGTAACGGCGCTGCTGATGGGCTACGCCATGTGCGGCTTTGCCGTGAAGGGGCTTGCCGCCCAGTAGGAGTCAACTTTCCCTTTAATCTGCACCGCCCAATCTGCGCATCTTTATCTTTCTAATTTTGGGCTTTTGTGTACTGCCACCCGTGAGCGGCCCGCGCTCGCTCGCTCGCTAATTTGCTCGGGCGCGCTCCCATGGCTCTGCTGCAGACCGCACCCCACCGCGGTAACAGCCCTCCTCGCTCAACCTTTTTTTTTATTGCATTTCAGTCGCCGTCGCCTTCCACATGCATTCGTTGTCCTCCTTGTCCTTTCGCAGGCACGTTTTCTGCATACTACTGCTTTCTAGATATATATATATATATATCTATATATACATACAGGCTGTGCACAAGTGCCCAGGTAGCTCGCTCACGTAGCTCGCTCACGCCGTTCGCTCTCGTGGCTTCAATAAATTACGAGGTGCCGCAGCGTCGGTCTGCCCGCAGCACCGGCGGCAGCACCGGCGGACGCGCGCGCGGCACTAGTCGGCGAGCACGGGCACGGCCTTATCGGAGCGGTACTGCGCAACGGGCGCGTAGGCGCGGTGGCGGGTCCAGAAGCGCTCGAGCGGCGCAAGCAGCAGCCACTGGAACTTGGCGCGGGCCGAGCCGTAGGGCTCGCCGTTCTGGGAGCGCAGGTTGGCGTGCTGGACGAGGATGCGGGCAAAGCCGACAACCACCAGTAGGAAGTAGAAGCGCAGGACAAGCACAAAAGTCGTGACGACGATGGTCACGGCGAGCTCCTGGCCGACCGTGGCGGACTTATTAAGGTGCTTGGCGTCGGCGACGGCGGAGCGCGCGGCGTGGGCGCCCGGCTCGCCCGGAGCGGGCGGCGTCTCGGTGCCCTCGTCGGCCTTGCGGGCGCCCACGGCAAACCAGTAGACAATAAAGTAGATGGTGAAGCCCAGGCTGAGGAAGGTGTCGAGGATGTACAGGTGAGCGTACGCAAGCGAGCCGAGGGCCTGGCGGCGGTGCACGGCGTAGTAGCCGGCGACAAATAGCGGCAGCAGCAGCACCGTAATTACGTTGACGACCCACTCCATTACGGTCAGCGGATGGCCCGTGAACAGCGCGCCCAGGGCGTAGAACGCCGAAGCCTTGTTGATGATGGCGATGAGCGCGATGACCTCGACGCCGTAGTTGATGGGCATCCAGTAAAAGAAGGACCGCGGGATGATCCGCAGGTTCATGCTAAACATGGCGGGGCGGGGTGAGGCGGATCGCAGCACGACAAAATGTGTCTAAAATGTGTCTAAAATGTATCCAGGCTCGGCCGCCGGCAGGACGACAGGTAAGCGAAGCAGCCGGCTGGCCCAGGGTTTTCGATTTTGGGAGAGAGGCCGCTGCTAAGATCTCTGCGCGCGCGCGCTAAATCTCCCGCCAGCAGGTGTCAGATCAGGGCACGGGTGACTGCAGGCTGCGTGGGTACCTGGGGAAAGAATTGGAGCACCTTTCCCACCTTTGGGTACCTTGGCGGTGAGACGTCCCAAAGCACTCTGCCTTCCCCGGAAGTTTTGTTTTACTTCAGGCCGACGCCAGTTATCCCCGCCCGCAGCGCCAGTCTACAGCGTATTGGGGCCGGCCTCAGCTCAAGTTCAGTCCAAGCTCAACCCAAGCACAAGCCAAAGCACAAGCACAAGCCAAGCACAAGCCGCACGTCTGCATCCATCCAGCCAGCATGGATGTCTCCGATAGACTCGACCGCCTGGGGCTCACGGACGAGGACCTCGTGCGCGACAAGCGCCGCTCGACGACCGACAAGGCCAACCGCGCGACCACGGAGCAGGTGCTCGACCCGCGCACGCGCATGATCCTGTTCCGCATGATCAACCGCGGCGTCTTTGACGAGCTGCGCGGCAGCGTGTCCACGGGCAAGGAGGCCAACGTCTACCGCGCCGAGCTGGCCTCGGGCGAGCAGCGCGCCGTCAAGGTGTACAAGACGTCGATTCTCGTGTTCAAGGACCGCGACCGCTACGTCACGGGCGAGTTCCGCTTCCGCCACGGCTACTCCAAGCACAACCCGCGCAAGATGGTCAAACTGTGGGCCGAGAAGGAGACCCGCAATCTCAAGCGTATCTACAAGGCCGGCATCCCCGTGCCCAAGCCGTTGCAGCTTGACCAGCACGTCCTGGTCATGGAGTTTCTCGGCACGGCCGAGGGCTGGCCCTCGCCCAAGCTCAAGGACGCCGACATCGACCCCGCACGTTACGAGTACCTCTACTGGCAGCTGCTGTCATACATGCGCATCATGTACCAGGAGTGCCGCCTCGTGCACGCTGATCTTTCCGAGTACAATATCCTCTATCACGAGGAAAAGCTGTGGATCATTGACGTCTCGCAGTCGGTTGAGCACGACCACCCCAGCTCGCTCGACTTTCTGCGCATGGACATCAAGAACGTCAACGATTTCTTCGAGAAGAAGGGTGTGCTGCCCTTTTCCGAGCGCCGCCTCTTCCGCTTCATCACCGTTCCGGCGACCGCCGACGGCCCGTGGCCCGAAACGTCCGAGTATCTTATCGACAAGCTGGGCAACCTGCCCCCCGAGACCTTGACCGAGCAGCAGCTGTCGGACGACGCCGTGTTCCGCTCAATCTATATTCCAAAGACTCTGAACGAGGTGTTTGACGTCGACCGCGACGTCAGGAAGGTGAACGAGGGCAATGCCGATGATCTCATTTACCGGGAACTGCTTGCTGCGGGTCAGGAAGAGGCTGCCGGAGCTGCCGCTGCCCAACCCAAAAACGGCGTTGACGGTGGCGTGAGCGACGAGGACGAAGATGCCAACGACGAAGATGATGATAGTGATGATGATAATGACGATAGTAACAGCAGCGACAACAGTGATAGCGACGATGAGGAAGGCATCACGGACGTCTGGGACGAAAAATGGGAAAAGGGCCCTGTCGAGCGCAAGTTCAACGACCGCGAGGCCAACAAAGAGCGCAAGAAGCAGGTCAAAGAAGACCGCAAAGAGAAGCGGGCCAACAAGATGAAGAAGAAGGACAAGAAGCGGCTCGTGGCAACTTCGAAAGCCAAGGGCAAACCCAAGAAATAGAGGCACCTATGGCCGTGTTCAAAAATGTATTATCAAAACTTAGCATAAATATGGGACACTCTCGAGTCTCTGTCGCACGTCGCGCGCCTCAGTCGCGCGGGTACTGGCCCACCAGGCCCGCCATCTCCAGGATGGCCCTGTCCTCGTGGACGTTCACGTTCTTGCGGCGTTCCGCCTCGCGCTTTTCCCAGTCCCATGCTTTCTGCTGCTGCGCCAGATCCTCTGCCGTGCCCAGGCCCCATACCTGGACATCGTCGATGGCGAACCGGTCCTCGAAAGGCGGGCTGGACGCCGCGTTCGGAGAGATGGTGGAGGCGAACGCACCGCCCTCCTCGGCCAGGCAGCGAAAGACGCCGTACTGGAAAAGCGAGTCGAGAAACAGCATGACGGCGCCTGCCTTGGACAGGCGAATGGGCAGGGTCTGGGGAGGCTGCTGGCCGGCGCCAATGCCCACTTTCGGATCGAAAAATACGGTGGCAGGGGCGCTTGGGTGACGGCTCGGCTTGTAGATCACGTTTTCCGGCGCCAGCTGTATGAGCAGAGTCGAGTCGTCAGCAAACGTCTGCTTGGTGCTCACTTTCCACGGGGTCGAGACAACTAGGGCAAACGCCAGACGCTGGGCCGGCCGCTTGCTGGCGTCGTGCACGGGCGGGATGAGCTTGTCGAGGTCAGCCACAGGCTTGGCCAGGCGCTTCCCCGACACCAGCAGCACCGTGGGCGCCTTCCAGTTGAACACCTTGCTCTCGAACGCGCGCATGGCGAACCCGTCGCGGGCGCCGTCAAAGAGCTTGAGCGCGCCAAACACGCGCGGGCCTAGCATTAGATAGAGCGGGCAGAGCGTTGCCATGGGCAGCGCCGGGCGGGGCTTGTTCTCTGTGCCCGCGCGCTCCGGGTCGTAGAGCAGGCGGTCAAACACGCGCGGGAACGAGTCGAGCAGTCCCGGGTACAGCTCGATGAGGCGGGTCCACGCGCGGTACGATATGGCCGGCGCCTTGAACGGGGCGAGCAGGCGCGCGGCGATGTCTGCCGCATCCTTGCCGACGACAATGGGCCGCAGCTCCCAGGGCTCGTCGTCGTACACGGCAACCAGCAGGGCGACGAGGTCGAGCAGGTCCGCGTAGGCGACGTAGAACTTGTCGATCTGCACGCGGAGCACCTCGTGCGGGTCATAGTCCTCGGGGTCGCCGAGCTCCTTGGACGCCGGGGCGCCGCCCGTGGCGGCGACGGACAAAAAGAGCAGGCGCAGCCGGTCGGGCTCGGTGAGCCCGGCGGCGGCAGCAAGCCTGCCGCTGTACATGGTCACGACTTTGGCGGCGTTCTCAGCAAGCGGCTGGCTGAGCACGAGGCCGAACGGGTACGCCGCAAAAAACTGCGCGCTGCGCAGCAGCACGCCGGCGCCACGCTGGTCGAGCAGGCCGAGCGCGGGGGCCACGCTGGCGTCGGTCAGGCCGCGGCCGGCGAGAAAGTGGCGCTCGACCGCGCTCAATTGCTTCTCGGCCAAGCGGCGGAACGCCGCCAGGACCTGCTCAGGCGTGGGGGGCGGCTCTTTGCTCGGACTCGCGCCCATTTTCCAAACAAGTAGCCAGCTGCAGTAGCCAGCTGAAGCACCCAGCTGAAGCACCCAGCTGAAGCACCCAGCTGAAGCACCCAGCTGAAGCACCCAGCTGAAGCACCCAGCTGAAGCACCCAGCTGAAGCACCCAGCTGAAGCAGCGAGGCTGCTGCGTGCAGCTGCCCTGGTCAGCCTGCTGCGCTGGCCCGCGCTGGCCTGCGCTGCTGGGCCCGACCGGACATGCGCGCTGCCGAGCCAGCGGAGCACGCCCGGCAGATCTGCACGCTTGCCGCTATGTGTAATGTCTAATTTTTTTCTTTAAACCACTCCCCCCTCATGTATGGCTTTAAGCCAGTTCCCAATGTATGCTGCCCGTGCAGCCGGCGCATGCACGCCGCATCCCCAGCCGATGCGGTGGGTCGGCCGGCTGGCACTGCGCGCGCGCGCGCATGACCTGACCTCCCGCCGACTGCGACGAGCCCGCCCGAGCCAGCCAGCCAAAGCCCGAGCCCGAGCCGCGTAGACACCGACGCGCACGACATGGGTTTTCTGAGCATCCTCACCTGCGGCCTGGCAGGCCGCCGCGCGCCCGCGCCGCCGGCCGCG